>CAJQZM010036623.1:0-21752 GCA_907164665.1 Colias nastes
TGAAAGATATTGAATAAAAACATGTGTCTTATTTGAAAACAATCCTATTTATATAACGAAAATATAATTAATTTAAATACTGATAAGGTACTTTTATGTACCCGGAAAAAAATATGCAATATTATGTTTTCATTGGATGAACTGACATTGTATTACAATAATACAATTGTTTACATCAGTTCAATGACATACTTACTTGTAATAAAAGATTTTTAAAATGATAGAAAAATAATGCAAAATTTTCCTTATTCCATAAAAGAGTCAAAATGCTTTTACAAATATTTTTGAAGTGAAACTTCTTTAGGCGCGTTGAGAGTAAAATTTCAAGGTATCATGGCAATACCGTAACGTCATGGAGTAAGGCGACGATTTTGGTATCTTTGAATCTTGCCAAAGAAGTTTCACTTCTGACGCGTTCACACACACACGACACACGCTCTTTTTTGTATTAAATTTTACATACTATATTTCCTAAAAATTAAGTAAATACATATACGTATACAGCAAATATATTAAGAAACTCACACAGAAAATGCCGCGATCTGCGACGCGGAACCAACCGAGTTCCTCAACATCATGCCATGGGCGCCCCTCCACAGGCCCAACAAGCCGTTCTTCATATAAATCTGTGTCAACGCATGCATCATGCCGGGATGACCGTGTTGCGTGCCAACCGCTATCTTCTTAGATGAATACGACATTAGTTGAGTCTTTACTAATTGTAGCGGACTCCCTACAAGCCCCCCGCACATGCCAGAAATGCAGCCGACGATGAAACTGTTCGTAAATTTCGTATTATGCTTCTCGTCTCTTAGGATGCCGTAGTTATCGGCTTGCTGGTATATACCTAACCTGAAATGTGATTGTATATAAGTAATCTCTTGAAACAGAATGGCTGGTATAAAATGAACCTCTATGGAGTAAGTACTGTAGCAATGGTAACAATATTTAGGAAAATATATGTGTTGCCTTGGTATGGCAGAAAGACGCAGGTTCGAATCCCGCCTCAATATCGTTTTTTTTTTTATTCATTAAATGCTATAAAAGTAAATATTAAACTTTGTAGTAATGATATTCAATATTATCACAAATAAATGAAAACAAATTCTTCAAATATATGTTATATTTTCTAACATACCTCACCCCATTTACAACCAACTGAAACCATAACGCAGGTGCGAGGCCTCGTTGCAAAGCTATAACACCGTCATGTTTCACTATAGTATACATCGCGTGGGGTATATTTTTATAATACACAGCATGATGGCCTTTGGCTCTAAGCTCTCCTTGTAGTTGCATGCGAGTTTTAATCACATCAAATGGGTTACTGAAGAAACCAGCGCCTACGCCAGCCAACCCTCCAATGATTAAATCCATAATACTAAAAATAATGGTTAAAAAATTTACTGTTCATATAAAATTTCATAATAAAGCAATGTGACACCTCAGCTTTGATTTTTTTACCATCCCTGTTGGTTTTGAAGTCATCTCTTTCTATCAAACTATATGCTTGTAAAACGATAGAACATATTTAAAAGATAATTTAATTAAATTCAAAATAGGTTTTGTTGGTTGATTCAAATTATGTTATAATTTATAACCAATATGATAGAGAGAGATGCATTAGTTCTTATAATTATTTATTTTAGTATGTGACATGTGTTGTATGTGGACTATTCTTTAGTTATTAATTATTATATATTATGATTTGTAGCAAATTAGGAATTTTATTCACAAAGAAGCTATTAATATTATTTTACCAAAATTTGGAAGATACTTACAAGCTGAATAATTATTTTTTATTTACACTAATTAACACTCACATTTAAAAATGTTAGGTTTGTTAATATATTCCATAACAATTCACACTTAAAAGTAAAGAAGTTTAGAGCGTGTAATTATTTTAAAATGATCTTTAATTATTGTAAATATATTTCATAATCAATTAAATTAATTTAATTCTAAGTCAATAGTATATTTCTGTTTAAACGTTCTTACAACTACAATACTATAACTACTAATTTTATTTTCACAGTACCAATAGTCACAGTTTTTAAATATCAGGGCAAAGTCTCATACAAATATAAGAATGTAATGTTTATAGTATCTATAACTTAAGTACCTGTTTTTTGTTTACGGTGTATTTTAAATCATCTCGATTTCAAAATATTCCGTATTCCCATCGTGGAATACAAAGCACTGGAGATTGCACTGGAGAATTCCACCGAAGTATGAATATCTCGGTTTTGTTTCGTAATCATTTCAAATTATTTTCAATAAACTCGAGATTCGCGAACGTCACAAATGACGTTGACAATCACTTGATGTTTATAATTTATAAATCTGAAGGAACAAATAACGTTCAAGAATGTCATCATAAATTATTATCAATTTATAATATTAGGCCATTCCTAAAATGATTCCTACTATAAATAATCTGCATTTGTAAAAGATATTGAAAATGTATGAATGATAGCAGATTATTCACATACGACTATAACGCGATAAATTGTTGGTTTATTTCTTACACATTTCTTAGGTTTATTTTGTCTTATATTTTGTGGTTTGTTTTCATTAGGCGGAGGTACAACGAGAGAGAAAATGTACATTGTTGTAAAAAGTAAAATAAATACTATCCACAACGCGAAATTCGTGTTATGGCCTCTTGTTTCTGACCACTGCATGTCGTATAGAAGGTAAAAAAATTGCTCATAGCAATTTTTTTTAATGAACGAGATTTCGTTCTTTGAGTGTAATATATACATACTTATAAGACATTTGAAATAAAACTCTAAATTTGTCAAAAGAACTGGCAAGATGTAAAAAAAAATATGCAGTTTTCACAGACATCAATGGTTATACAAATAAGACGAGTAAATTTTTTGTAAAATTTCTTATAAAAATAGAAAAATAATTAAATGGCGGTGTCAACTGCTATGTTCCTATTTGAAGTAGTAGTAGAAAATGTGAAAAGTCTGGTAGAAAGCCGACAATTAATGATAAAAAGTGAATTTGCAGACATTTTTTCCTTGGAGCTTAAAGACCCAAAGCAGATGCATATTGTTATTCCTGAACCGCCTCCCCTACCACCAGAGCCACCTGGGAAAAAGGGTAAAAAAGCAAAACCCAAGCCCAAAAAAGGTAAAAAAGGCAAAGTAGAGGAACCGCCACCTGAACCAGTAATACAATCCGGACAATCGGTTTTATTCACAAGTAGTGCAGAATTTTTAATTCAAAACATGAAAAAGTTTCCATTAGAAATGTCTCTATGGAGTAAGGAAGACAACTATTCTTACATTGGGACCACATACATACCATGGGATCCAATGTTTTACACTTATTTAGAGAAGATTTGTAACGCCGAAGAACCGCCACCAGTTACATTAAATGAAGAATACAATATTTTTGAGGAGGGTACTGCAAAGTTAATGGCGAAGATAAGTATACAAGTTAAACTAACTTATTTGACGGATAAAGTAACAACATGCTTTCGCACGCTTTCTGAAGATCCTACAGTTAAGAAAGTTTTATACACTGGGATAAATTCTAAGACAACATCATATATTTGCACATTGAAAACAACCGATGAAGATTTTGAAGAAAACTGTAATAAAATAGAAAACAATTTCGTAAAAGATAAACCAAAACCGAATAAAATGGTCTTCGCCGATTACAAAAACGCACCTGGTGCTAATCTTACATTCTTCAATGAGGGTGACTATTGCTGCATGAATCATGCAGACAAGCCCCCTGAATCCATTTATAAGTCACCAGAAACGTGCCCTGATATAAACTTTATTATTGACTATGTTAGAAAAATTATCGTATCATGCAATGATAACATGAGAATGTTAACACCTCAGCCGACTATAAAACCGAGAATCAAAGCTACAGATATTGATAGGTATTGCTACTGCAGAGAAACGAGTTGGCCTGGAGGACAATTTGCTGAAAGGTTCAGGAAAGAAGCACAGTCGGCTCCATGTCCGATGTGTATTCATGCTGGAAAGAGACCGCCAGGCTCTCGTGCAGCTACTTTCGATATAGCTAATATACGAGGCCCTTGTGGTAGAGCGGATTGTAGGATTGCCCGAGATTTACGAGCGTATATCGAAAAACTAGTTGAAGAAGATGACAAAGAAATCAACATTAACGATATAATAGGTCCATGCGGTAGTAAAGAATGTTCTCTTGCTGAGAAAATACAAGAGTTTTTGCGGCATGAAGGAGTATTTAGTCAGGGTAGTACACTAGAAGGATTGTCAACCCAATGTGCGTGCGTTAATCAAATGCAAGACGCTTTAAAGAAGAAAGATATTTGTGATATACTTTGTACTAAAGAATGTGACAATACTGATAGCGAGGTCAGCCAATGTGAAGGTGAAGCATGTCCACATCGTGATCCCAATAACAAAGTACAAGTATATGATGTTTATTACTTTACTGTGGAACATGACTTTACTAATAAAAGTTCAGGCACATCTTCGCCAGCATCTGAAAAATCGTCTAAATTTAAATATTGTTCAACTGACTGCCCAAGTACAAAAACTTCTGAAAAAGTATCTTGTTCTAAAACTACCTGCTCCACTTTGACAAATAAAAAGGACGATGAAATTGAAGAAGAAGATAAATGCCGTGATCCTGAATGTCCAGTAAAAAGCCCATTTCCACCGAGTCCTGCTGATAGCGATATAGTAGTTCATTTTGCTGATATTCATAACCCATGCTGCGTAAAATCGTGCGATATAGCTGAAAAAGTTAAAGATTTTATCGTAGATGGAGTTCTGAGCAAAAAGGCTAAATCTGTACCTGACGATGATCCTTGTTACTGCGATTGTGTATGTACCCTTAAATTCTCGAATAAAACAACGTATTGTGCAGTATGTGGAGGTTATGAGTGTTTGGGTGAAGATGTGAAAAACATGCCAGATTATGCGAAACCACACCCATGTCCCGTATATCATAAATTATATGATAAGAAATACATAAAAGTTCCTAATCCTTGGCCAGAAGAGGAAATAAGATGTGCAGGAAAGCAACCAGACACAATTAGTAATAAAAGCTCAAGAACAACTGGATCGAGGCTCACTACGGCCGATAGGAAATTTGGTGCATCCCGATCAACCAAATCATTTGCTGAAAGAAAATCTGATAAGAAAGAAAGGAGTTCCGAAAAGGTAAAAAAAACTAAACAAGAGAAAAAGAAGGTCGGAAAATTTACTGCAAATGTTGAACAACCGCGTATGTATACCATTCAGTGAATACACTTCTAGTATCATATAGAGATAGATAATATAGAGATTTATGATTTTTTTATAACAGCGCCGCCATCTCCGCCAGTAGAAAGGAAACCGGAGCCAAAGTATCCCTACCCACCCGTTCCTAAACACATGGGATGGAATTGGACTGCAGAAGATATTCCTGGCATGAAGGTTGTTATTCGTTTCACTAACTTCATATTTTTCGTATATATAACGTCATCAGATTTGTCACATCATAGGTTGTATTGCGAAAATGACGCATTCTGTAGGGTATACCATCAGCGTGTATTTTATTAAGACATGCCTGTAGATCATACAGCCTGTTCAGTAGTTAATAGTTTATTAATATATGTACTTTCATTATATTTCCCAAAAACCAAAAAGAGCTTTTTGTTTTACCTAAATATATTTTTTTACCAATTAGAGCTAGCGCGCAAGAGCAACTTTTGTCTCCGCAACTATTTTGTCTCTCCCATCAACTCTATGGGCTAGTAAGAAAGTGCGCGCACGTATCTAGTGACGCAACTTCCCATAGAGTTGATGGGAGAGACAAAATAGTTGCGGAGACAAAAGTTGCTCTTGCGCGCTAGCTCTTACTCAGAATAAGGTGGATTCAACAGAACATCGAAGTTATATTTAAAACAATTCTAATTTCTAAGTCGATTCATGGTATAAATATTGTAATACTGTGATAAAACTAACTGCGTAGGTAGGTAACTTCTTTGTAATGTTCTTTGGGTAAGTGCCAAATATTTTATTTTGTAATTCTTTAATTTTGTTACTTAAGAAATTAATGTGCAGAGCATAATAATTTATTTCTCTACTAAATTAGTTGTCATTGAAATTCTCTTTTGTTTACAGGATACCTCAACAATGATGAGTTGAAACCTGCAAGATGCAACATTATCCGATCACAAATTACTGAATTATATTTTCCCAATAAATGACTATGATCGTAATTGCCTTTTTATTTAATTTAAACCCTCCTTAATCAAGTGCAATTTTAAATTTTTATTGCGGGGTGTACCTTCAGTTAATGTACAAAAAAAAAATAATGCAATTTGTTTTCAGCCCCGTCCCAATTGGAGGCCTGGTGCAGCTAATAAGATTTTAGTAAGGCGATACAGAGCATTACTAGAAGGTGTTGATATTGTTGCTAAGAAAAAACGTGCCATGATGCAACGCAAAAAGAAAGCAGAAATCAAGCCAACACTTATTGTAAAAAAACATGATGGAGAATATACCGTTCAAATGGAGGTTTTTAAGAAATATTCAAAAGAACGCCTGTTATTTCAATATCCGTACGACGAGAAACCTCCCTTGATTTATACAATAGGAAAAACTGAAGAGGAAAAATGTAAAATAAGGAAACAGCGCGAACGTAGAGAGCGTCGAGAAACGAGAAGAAAAAGTCGCCTTCTTCAATCTACGTTTAGAGACAAATGTCAAGAAATTTGTTTAAAAGCATATAATCAAGCAATCGGCCTGTTACCTTTACCCAATCCGAATGATCCTGAATGTCCGTGTCATACCGATGCAGTGCAAAATTTGTCACCGCCAATAGATTCATGCTCTTGTTCTGATGAAGGAAGTATATCAAGTAGTGACACCGATGGAGATGAGTGGGTCGTAGAATTTACACCACCTGCCGCCGTCTGGGACGTAAGGGCTAAACATCCACCAGTTCTAGTAGATAATGAATCTCAATATACTTATTTAGATTACAAAGTCAAGTTACTTGATAAAAGTGGGAATCCTGTACCAAGATTTTTCAAAGGTCCTGATGGCAAACAAGAATGTAGCGACTTAGGAGGCTTTTGGGGTCCAAATCACGTCTGGTTAGAAATAAATAAAGACGGTTATTTAGGACCAGATAATAGATGGGTTCCCATGAACTTTATTGGACCCGATGGAATGTATTACTCAGCTGAAGAAGGTTTCTTTACTGATAATACAGGACAATTATTAAAAATCGGTATTGATGGCTACATTGACAAAGATGGAAAATGGGCATGGTACAGTAGGAGGGGAGGAAGAAGTCCAAAGTCAAAATCTACGGTAACGGGTACTACAGTTGACTCTAAGAAGTTCGGAAGAGGAAATAAACCACAACCACCCACTACTCCACCCGCAAAAAGTAAATCGGGTGCTGCACCTCAAGCAAATATCAAAAAACCCGCCGCTAATCAGCCAACTGCGAAAGGAGCTGATAAAGTGAAGAAAACAGTTTCATATTCATCCGCTAAAGCTAAAAGTCCAGTAGTAATGAATGTGTCCGTCAATTATGAAAAGAACAGATCGCCTCAACCTGATTGTAGATACTACATGGATCCCAAAACGTTGGCAAAATATAAGGAAATTATGCGAGATCTCTCAATGTACGATGATTTAATGTGTGAACTTAAACCTCCGATGAAGATGAATCGAGCATCAAACACGCCAAAGAAGAGATTTAATTCGTTCTCTGTCTATAATAAAGGCCGAAATATGACCAATATATCCGAAATAATGTCTACTGTAAATAAGACCTATGATGTTACGGCGTGTTATTAATATTTATATTTATCCTTTTTTTGTGATCGGTTTGTATTAAACTATAAAACAATTCGTTGGTGTCTTTATTCTTACAATATATTGTATATCCACTTAAGGGTGCTAGTGAGCGACGAGAATATTGCTGGAAACTGTTCAAATCAATATTGATAGATTGTTTACACGTTGGCGTTAATAGTGCCCATGGAATAATTATTAATTACTATCGTTATATTTTCAGTATCTGGTGTATAGGATATGATATGAATAGGAATTCTTATAATTAATAAATAATGTAAAATAGGCGCGAGAGACCTGTCATCTGCATATATATTTCTATAAATTGCTATAGCGACCATTTTGATGTATTTTTATGTATAAGACGTATCGTATTATTGCCGAAATGTACCAAAGTATTTTAACCACTTTAATTAACTAACCATAGTAACGTGATAGTAACCTATAGTAACATAAGTAAGTATTATCACAGTTGACAGATATATACTACGTACATACAGTTAGGAAACTAAGCCCCCCCCATGAAATTATGACGTATAGCTATAGGGCTGTTACTTTTTGATATTTAACCGACTTGAAAAATAAAGGAGAAGGTTATCAATTCGGCCTGTATATTTCTGTTTGCTTTTTTTCACAGTTGATTTTGTGGTAATTTGGAGATTAAAACCCGTTAAAATACAAAAATGGTGTAGCCTAAATATGAATTTACAAGAAGAAACAATCCGAATTAATACAGCTTGTAAAAGTAAATACGTTTTTATCAGTGCTATATTCCGAAATCTAGTTTTGTTATGGACGCCGAAGGCTATTTAATGTACCTAAATTATTTATAATGCTTGATATTTGTATTATACATATATTCAATAATTATTTTAAACCAGAATTTACAATACTTGTATGTAGGTATACCTACTAAATTATTTTTAAAACGATAAATTAAATTAAATTAAAAAACACAAAATATGCAAAAATAAATTAAAATTATTATTATACGAGCATAGAACCTCTACCTTTTTGTTTTAGGAAGAAAAAGAAAATAGTTTGACAGGCTTAGTGCTTGACAAAGTGGAGACGCCACGTATCGATAAAAATACAATAATTATAATATCTATCTTTTTCTTCCCTAATATTTACGTAATTATGCACATAAATTTAAACAAGATTTTTTTAAGGTTTCCTTTTTTTATATTTTCGTGCTCTTCTAGATTGCGTAAAAAATAGATGCGATCTTTAAACAGACTGGACTCCTAATAGGTACTATTTGTAGCTATCATTTTGATAGAAAATATGTCAACATAATATAAAACTCATACTGCCATATCTATAGAAATTAAAAAATAGTCTCTTTTTAACTTGTAGTCAGATATGGTATTTACCTTGGTATTTACAAATATATTTATTGAAAGGGCTACAAACTGAAACAATCGATATTTATTTAATGTGAATTGACATCACTTTAAACTTTTTTCCATACTATATTCAAAATCTGTGGATGTGTCACCCGCTACTATCGATCCCCCTCAATACCCTTGTAAACACGCTTGATGGGGGGGGAGCCATTTCGAACATTTTGTATGAAGTTTCCTTACTGTATGTATCTGTATATTGTGGTATTATGCTGTCCACTTATAATCCTTCAATGTAGTTTAAAAGGTGATATTTTAAATTTGACATTTTTATTTTGGCAATGTAAATTACAAGTTTATTACTATAATAAATTAAATTTAAATTTTTGCATTATTTTGGTTCACTTCATATAAATAAAATAAACATATGATGGCTTCTTCGGATTCAATGTTTTTATTTGAGATAGTCATAGAAGAAATTAAGAACTATTTAGATTGTAAGCAAGCTATAGTTAAAGCTAATTTTCCTGAATTATTTGAGGTAACATTAAGTAATCCATATGCTGTTATTTCCAAAATATCAAAGAAGAAAACTAAACGAAAATCTAGACTACGAAATAATAAATTAGAAATCAAAAGATCAAAACTATTATCTGACACAAGATTACAAAGAGACGAATCTATATTAGTGACCATCAATACTCAGGAACTAATTAAAACTATGCAACACAATGAATTGGAGTTATCAATGTGGAGGAATGAAAATAAAAAAATTGGATCCACAAAAATTCCTTGGAGCACAATATTCATATACTATTTATTAAACTTGGAGACCATGCTAGAACCGGTGAGTGTTCAAGAATTTTATAATATTTACGATGAAATTTACTACGAAAAAGTAGCTACCATAAAATTGAACGTTAAACTTACTCATTTTGGATACATGACGCCACCTGAAATTGTAAATAATAAGTCTCATGTTCAAAACCGTAATATATGCAAATGTACGGAGAGTAATCTTGGCATTATAAAAACAACATACCATGGTAATAAGAAAATGCATAAAAGAAAGCGCAATAATAACGATAAAGTAAAGCGCAATGTGTCACTTGACAAACTGAGTTCGGAGGTACAGAAAGATAACAATAATACAATATGTAATGATGAAACGACTAAAACTGAAGCTGGAAATCACAATCACGCTTTAACCCTCGCTAAATCAAAATCATTTTCATTCATCGAAAGACAAGCTGATATGAAACCTGTAAATTACATTTTTGGCGATCCGAATGCTACCTTTGGAAATAAAGTATACTGTGTGAACTATTTCACGATTGAGCAAAATAATTCCAACCCAGAATCCAAAAAATCATCTAAATCATCTATGAAAGAACAGACATCTGAAAAATCTAGCCATTCACAAGCAAACAGAGCAAGATTCAAATTCCGACCGTGTGATAGCGAATGTCCAATAATCAAAAACAGATCTGGCTCATGTCCCGCTAGTATGTGCTCACTAGATATGCCTGAAGAAGCAGCACCTTTAATCAGCATTGCGAAATGTAGACAACTCGTTTGCGAACACAAGGAACACAGAGCTCTGCCTCCACCTCCTGATGAAAGAATTCTTCTAGATTTGACAAATTTAAACAAAGATTGTTGTGATCGTACAGAGGTAACTGAGACTATAGAGGAAGTCGTAGGTGGTGTAAAAGCTAAAATGAAAATCGGTCAAGACCCTTGTTTTTGTACATGCGAGTGCACTTTTGGTTTTATGAAAAAGACCACGTATTGCAAAGTGTGTGGTGGCTATGAAAGAATTGGAGAAGAGCAACCGCATGAAAAGCCAGTAAAAGGCAATTTTCCATGTCCGATATATCACAAGTTAATTGATAAAAATAAAATGAAATCATGGAGCACATCTGGAAGTGAAAGTAAGAAAAAAGGTGACGATACAAGCGTCAAAGCAATGAAAGTAAGTTCAAATCAGAAGGCTGCTGCTTCTGACAAACGAGTTGTTGAGAAGAAAAGCGTTGAATCCGAAAAAGACACCAAGAAATGTAAAAAGAAAAAGAAGGACGATAGATTTAAATTCAACTACGGTTATAAAGGTATACGTACGTATTATATTTTTTTTTTTTCAATTATAAATTAATTTTAATCATAGCGCAGTAGTTCGTACATCTATAATATTTTTGTTTCTTTTAGCTCCTCAAATTGGACACAGCAGGTGCGCATTACCCTGTACTGGTACACTTGAAAATGTGCCAAAGCACATGGGATGGTTATGGACTGCTGAAGATGTACCAGGCATGAAGGTATTATAGTCTAAATTCATAGTCGTCCATTTTTTTAATTCTCCTTAAACATAAAAATGGGACAACAATGTAGACAAAAAAATATTAAACCTATTCTTTCATTTTTTTATGTAAGTTTTTTTTTTATTTTTTAGTTTCGTCCATCATGGAAACCAGGTGCTACTAATAAACATGTTGTAAGGCTTCTTAGAATGGCTCGTAACCCTGGTGAAGTCACGCCTAAGAAGAGAAGAAAAGATGCTGCTAAAAAGAAACGTCCATTGAATCGACCACTTTTAATTGTTCATAAGAAGGATGGTGAATTCACTGTTACAATGGAGACTATGAAAACATATAATAAACCTAGAGCTATTAATCAATATCCGTATGAAGATAAGCCTGTACTAACATATACAATAGGTAGGACTGAAGAAGAAAATCGTGAAAGGAGAAAGAAGAAAGAACGTGAACAAAGACGTCTAGAAAGAGCACAGCGAGCATTCATTCAGAGTGCTTTCCGAGATATGTGTCATGAAATATGTTTGAAAACATATCAACAAGCTTTGGGCATACTTCCAGATACCGAAGACCCAGAATGTACCTGTTATCCAGCAGAACCGACGGCTGCAAGAACCAATATGGATGTCTCTTGTTCATGTTCCGAAGATTCGAAATCAATTGGGTCGGATACGGATTCTGATGAATGGATAGTTGAATTTACCCCGCCATGTGCTACGTTTAATCAAAATTATAAGGGCAAGAAGGTCATAAAAGTAGACAACGGCAGCCAGTACACGTATTTAGATTACAGAGTTAAACTTCTAGATAGATTTGGTAATCCTGTTCCTAGATTCTTCAAAGGACCTGATGGCAAACAACAATGTAGTGACTTAGGTGGCTTTTGGAGCCCAGATAAGAAATGGTTGGAAATAAATGTGGATGGATATATAGCTCCTGATGGACGATGGGCGCCAAATAATTTTATTGGTCCCAGTGGTGAGCAAGTCGAAGCTATAACTGGTAAATTTCAAACCGCAAACAATAAATGGTTGGTCGTTGGTATAGACGGATATGTCGACTGTAATAGTAGGTGGAGATTTTACCCTAAACCTAGAGGCGTTTTAACTCAAAAGAAATCACCTACTTCGAAAAAGCAGGCAACCGGTGGTAAAGATATGAAAAAAGAAGATATGGTTCCATTAAAATCTGAAGCAAGTTGGAGTTGTTTCGGAGATGCTACGCCAAAGGATCTTTCTAAATTAGGAATTGTTGGCCATGGACATGATAAAAAGATACTTTTAGCAACTTTAAGAGAAATGATGGCGCGAGGTGAAGATGTAAAAATACCGCAACCATCTACCGTTTTCCGTCTTCCTCCATCAAAGAAACGTCGCCGAATGCAAAGCCCAAATAACAAATATTCCCGCAGCTTATTTGAGGATAGCACTAAATGCAAACATTCTGCACCATCGGATAAGGGTATTATAGCTGTAGACGATCAAGGTAATAAAACCTATTTCCGATTAAAGGGTCACAAAAACGCAAGGCCAAAACAGAGACTAGCTACTTTGGCAGGACGAGGCATAAGTTTAAGTTCATTCCATGTGCCATGTTTCCATTCATTTATAAGTGCGGAAGTTATGAAAAAGCAACAGCGAGACCGATTGATGGCTTTGGCTTCGAGAAACATCGCAACTCAAGTCGCTTGATTGAATCTAGTCTCTAGCACATTATGATGTGTCCAAAGAAATGTGTTTTTGATGTAAGATTAATGCGTGTAGTAGTTTTTGGCGTATTAAGTGAACGTGCAAGAAATATTTATTTGGTAATGTGCTAAGTTAAATTTGTAACGTTTTGTTGTAAGATTAAGTGTTGTATATTGGATTGTTAATAAATTTCATATTTATATGTTTGTTTTTAACAATACTCATACTTTTTCCTTCAGAAGGTATTATAAAAGTATGTAAGCATTTTATTTTATTTTTTTGGTCTTGTTTTCTTAATGAAAGAACCATTTATTTATAATTCGTATTTCTTACAGGTTAAATGTGGTTGGAAGCCCGGTGCTATATCCAAATGCCTCTTAAAGAAACTGAATAAAGCAAAATTGACAAAATCTGTTGTGGAAGAAAAGAAGCTTACAAAACGAACGAAAAAACGTACTGAAAATAAACCTTTGATTATAATAGGAAAAACTAATGGAGAATATCAAATAGAAATGTCACCTGATATCAATGAACAAGGTAACGAACAATTCACACCACTTATTTATAAAATAGAAAGTGCCAACAACAAGGCGAAAATAGAGAAAAGAGAGAGACTTCGACGGCGATTAACTCGAGCGGCGGTCAAAGATGTTTGGTCGGATCCGTATCACCCCGAAAATTGTGAGAATATCTGCCTCAAATCGTTTTATGAAGCAATGGGAATTACTATACCAGAACGTAACAAAGCCAATAATAATGACGAATTAGAGTCGTGTTCCTGTGATGATGAAGAAATCAGTTCAAGTTGCGCTTCCTCAGAAATCGATTGGGAAATACAATTTTCTCCACCCATAGCTAATTATCTACGCTCCCGTCCAGATGTTGATGAAGAACGTCCTCCAATTGTGGTTTGAATTAAAAAACGTTTAAAACTGTTAGCTCTTTTTATTTTCGAACACAATATTTAACATGTCCCATATAACAAGCGACAGAGTCGTGTGGGGAGCTATCCGCAAATACAGCGGGCCGATACCCTTGTAAAGGCCGTAAGTGCCTTCCGTTTTCAATATCTTCTTGATGCAATCAAATACACCAGTGTATAGCTTTTCACTTTTCAATCCGGACCCTGAAAATACAATCGAATATTGTTAAAAATCTTAAAATAAACATACCTAGGTGAATATGACAGTGAAGTTGTGAACCAAGCTTTAGTAAGATGATATTTAAACCGAGTCTTCGTATCATATTTGAAAGGCAAAGCAAATGAATAGGAACGGAGCTGGATGAAGTACAACAAAACAAAATAAAACAAAACAAAACAAACAAACAAGCAAGCTTTCATACAGGACATTACAAACATAAAGATCAAAAAGGTAGCTCTCATAAAGGGACATTACCCTGGTTAACCATACGAGTACTGACTACATCCAGCGGGGTTTCCAATAGCACACACAAGACGCCACATGTCAGACTCGCGACGAAGGCGAGTGTTAGGGGCGAACTTTGAAACAATCCTCTCTCAAGCAGCTGATCTTTCAGCCTGGAATCCATGGAGAATATGGCTATGAAATCATGCTATTGAGGTGTAGCTTTTACGGGTGCAGTTTGGAGATGTCAATGTGCACTAAATCCTAGAAGCCTGTTATTGTGGTACAGTGGAATTTATGGTTGTGGATACAGTTTAGATGGTAACTAATATGAACTTATGAAATCCGTTCAAATATAAATCATAAATGGTTTTATTCATGCCAATGATTCTACGGTTAGTATCCTGCGCTATATTAATTAGTATCTACGAGAAATCCTTATCTCTGATTTTGACGAACACTTCGATTGATACAATGGTGTTTGTCGTTTCTACCATGATAATAAATACAAGTGAAGTAAATGAAGACTTCCTAGAATGATTTTAAAACAATCGACTATCGACCAGGTCACATTACAGATGTTCTAGTATATAGCTGTTAGTTCCAGAAAATCTTTAGTGACAATAGCGAATACAATTATATCACCAGGAGACATAAAAATATGGTGTTATTTACCCTGATTGTACAGTCGTACGGTGACAACATCTAGTGGGCATATGACCACAGCTACCATCACACCACTAATGGCACTTGCCAGGAATGCTAGGCCCAGTTTTGACCGTTTGCATATCCCATTATTCAATAGGGTTTCTTTTGCACTGTTGGAAAAAGAGGACCATTAAAGCCTTTAAGTTTCTTGGATCTGGGCATCAAGTGCTTAAGTTTCTTGATGTGGGTAGATGGACTAATATGTGATAGTTTCTGTGCCTAATATCTGGGTTCGATAGAACTCTTAGGTGAGAGGTCGTGTGTTACTGAACCAACACCACATAAGTAGAAATATTATAATGAATGCAATTTAAGACCACGACATTTGAAGGTCATTAGTCGACACATAGGTCAAGTAGTTTTCGTATTGTATTACCTAGTTACATATTTTATTATGATATTTAAAATACATAATAAAAAAGAGCGTGTGTACCGAGCACACGTGCCACTTGCCAGACGTGAAACTTTTTTGGCAAGATTCAAAGATCGTCGCCTAATCTATGACGTGACGGTATTACCATGACGCGAACTTAAAATTTTACTCTCAACGCGCCTAAAGTTTCTCTTCAGCAAATATTTAAAAATCGCATCAAATGACAAAAAAGGTATTAACTACATATAAATAAAAAACTTACGCTGAAAAAGTAGTCAACTGAGCGGCACTACCGATAGCCAATCGCATGCATGTCGCGTTGACTCCGGCGAAGAAACCTCTCATGCCTTCCGTTCTGTAGATCTTTGTGAAGGCATCTAGCATGCCTGGAAACGAAAATATATGTATTATAATATTATGTCACCGTAATATTGTAATCAACGTAAAATTATCACGATTTTGATGAGATTTTTTAAATAGATAGAGTGGTTTTTATCCCGGATATCCCACAGGACCGGGAACTATACGAGTTTTTCTTTGAAAACGCGGGCGGGAATATAGTCCTTCATAAAAAATAGAAAATTGTATCTTGATTACATGAAGTCTTATGAAGTGAGTCAAAACTGAAAAAATAAGTATGTAGGTATTTTAATTTTTATAAAATTTAAAAAGAACACGAGATAATCATACAGTTTGATTATACTAAATAATAACTGTTTAACAAGGTTATAACCATAATAAAAAATAAAATAAAAAACAAAATAGAGTTCTCTCCGGCGGGGAATCGAACCCCGGTCTCCCGCGTGACAGGCGGGGATACTGACCACTATACTACCGAAGACTTATCTGAAAATTCGAAAATATCGCTTATATTCAATACCACATATCGCAAAGTTATCTGTGATGCTACCTAATAGCTTAGTGACGTCATTATCGTGTTTCGCGGTTATCTCTAAGCCGCTTATAAACATGACTTGCAATTTTCTTTCGCTCTATTTGAACATTAGATATTTATAGGAAGGTTTTTCCAAAATAAATTAGATAACCTTATTCCACAGAGTTATTCCATATAACATCACAGAATAATTATTATAACTAGGTAGTAGCTAGCTAAAATTTTCGCCAGATGGCAACAAAGAACCTTTATAAACGTTACGTATAATATTTTATAGAATTTCTAGATTATGACATTTTTGTTATTCGAGGATAAAAACTCATTCTATATTTCAATAGAGAAATGTTTCTTTCAAATAAACATTTTCTTTTTGTTTTTGAGTTGAAACGGCGCGGGCGTACCTAGTAATGAAAAATTTTCATAACCTTGCAGGATTTAGAAAAATACCAAATTTAAATAATTTCTCAGTATGCCTCATAAAAACTGTTTAATTAAATCAATTTTAGTTCAATTCCAAATCTTAATATAATATAAATCTCGTGTCACAATGTTTGTCCTCAATGGACTCCTAAACCACTTAACCGATTATAATAAAATTCGCACACCATGTGCAGTTCGATCCAACTTGAGAGATAGGATAGGTTTTATCCCGGAAATCCCTCGGGAACGGGAACTATGCGGGTTTTTCTTTGAAAACGCGGGTGAAGCCGCGGGCAGAAAGCTAGTAAATATATAAAGAATAATATCAGTGTTTACCAATAATAAGGTACTTATTTTATTAAATTACCTTTATATTGATACTGCCGTCCTACAGCTACACTAGGATGTGCCGCGGATTGCATCCTAGTTTTGACAACAGACGTCGGGTTAGCAGCCACCCCACTGAACAACCCGCTCGCGCTTGACCAAAACACGGCCTTTTGTATACTAGTGGCGCCGTCTGTCTTTGTCCAACCCTGCACTTCGGCTATGTGGTATGAGCCTAGCCTGAAATATGAAGAAATTTATGAGAATTTTGTGAGCAAAAACTTTCTTATTAAATAAACTAGGTTTTTGTCTGTGGCTTTGCTTGTGTGATCTATAAAATTTTGTTTGTTAGATTTCGAAGAAACGGTAGCACTGGTGTGTTACCTTGTCTTACCTTGTCACCTATACATAATATATTTAATCAAAAAGGCGTTTTAAAAAGATCCCTTTTATTTTTAAAGACCTTTCTGACAGCTCTCTTAAAAGGGGGGCTACCACAGATCACAGAAACTAAAGGGAGATATGGTTAGGGGGCGGGGCCGGTGTCGCAGCAATATGTACAAAAAGAGAACAAACTGTAGCGGTGCTGTATACGTACGTCACTTACAATCTAGTGTGCGAACGAATAGTCGCTCTCATATTTTTGTGTGATGACACGCACACAACGCGAAGTATTGTTTTGATTTTGTTTACTGCAGTTGTGTGCGTAAATTTTTTATGAGACACGGTTTCGTACTCAGCGCAAGCGATTGGCATCTCTCTAGATCTCTATGGGGGCTACTTAACAAAAATAAACTAACTAAAAATCTTACCTAACGGAGTTCATACAAAAGCCAAACAACATGGCCGGCGTGAGACCCTTCTGTAAAGCTAGCACACCATCTGCCTTAGCTATAACATAACACGCGTGAAATATTCCCCTGTATCGTGTTGCCTGTTCCTTCCTAGATATCAATTCGCCTTGTAACTGTAAGCGGGTCTTTACAACATCCATAGGGTTTGTGAATATCGTTGCGCCTGCGCCGGCTAACCCGCCGATGATGAAGTCCATTTTGAACTTACTGCAAATCAACAAATTAAATAAATTCATGTGTCGTGAACACACCACCAGTTAGTTGAGTGTTAGAAACGTCCGGATAATAATGCAATGACCACTTTTCGATAGGCAAGCAATTATAGGCATATTTGTTTTTAAAAAAATATTTAATAAAAAATACGTCTCATCTGGTTATCAGATCGGTGAAGGACGATCTCCCACGGGCTCACCATTACAGGCTACCGTGCCTCTAGCGGTTTCGTTTGAATTTACTTATAACTATTTTATTGACAGTTTTTTTTTTAATCGACCTACGCGACTCAATAATCATGAATCAATTGATAAGTATGATCGAGGTTGTTACGATTCTCCATTTGACAGATAAAAATATAATAGTTACAACAGTATAACATGTACTTGATTAAATACAAGTTGCTCTATCCCTCTTTAACTGATTACAAAATTATAGATTACAGGGAACTTGAAATACACAATAGATGTTTGGACCACATTGACTAAATGACAAAGAAGTATTCAGTCGAATAAAATATGAAGCAAAGCAAAATTTCGGTCAAACGTTACAATAACTATTACCTTACCTAACAGGTTATTGCGTTTATTACATAGAGATTCTTTGATCTGTGGTTTATTATTATGATTAATTTGTTCCTTTGATAGAGTTGTTAACCCGTCAACTGACGTAGTTCCTCTACTAGGTAATAAACCCGAAAACTGGGTTGCAAAAGCCAAAAGCCACCGTAAAGTCTACTTACTATAGAAATTACATACAGAGTTTAAAAAATAAATACTTAGGTACCTAATAAAAAAAAAACACAATAACCAAGAAAGGCCAGTAACAAAAAATCTTAATATATGAATTATAAAAAATTATTGCAAAGAAATTGTTTCAGTAATTAATTTGTAGTTACGTACACAATTTTCTAAATGAATAAAGTTAGGATGTCGAACACCACAAGTCGAGTCGACTGGTTCAAGACACTAATGAATAATCTTTGAAACCTTCCTTTAAACAGAAAGGTACAAATTCTTTAGATAAATCAGCAACAAACAGTAGGTAAGATGTAAAAATAAAATTATATTGTTTACTCAAATATTGAAATTACGGAAATACCTTATCTATTAAGATAAACTGAAATTCAGTCAGCCTTATAATAATTGTGAAATAGCGTTAACTCTAGTATTTCTTTAACTTGAAAAAAATGCGTACCTATAACAGACATTCATAATTGAATTTATTTCAGTAATATTCTAAAAATATCTATTGGCCAGAAAGTAAAGGTAATAGATATGCATCGTTGATGAAAACAGAAACAGAACAAAAAGTATTCGTATAATATTTTATATATCAATTGCATAACTTACGTCTACACAAGTGAAAATATATCTATCTCTCTCTTTAGAGTTTAGAAGAAGCCAAGTACACTGTACATCCCTAATCCCGCCCCTTTAAGTATTGGCGGGAAATTTTAATGTCAAAATACATACTTATTGAAAACAAAAATACCTATACTGTAATCATTAATAAAATGAAATTTATTTTGAATTCGTTGTTATAAAACATACGATACAGTAGCTTCATAACATGTTGATAAATGATAATGTTTTAATTAGAGAAGCCGAATAAATAAATAAAAGAACACAGCGGCGGCCTTACCCATTGCGAGGCTCCGGGCGGCAGGCCCTTTGCGAGGCCCTTTGCTCTTCGTGAAATGTATGTGATGCGAAAGTAGGTCTGGTTGTTTGGTTTAGGTATTTGTCATGTTTGAGGAGAAATGATAAAGTTATACAAATGAATAAAATTTGAGTTTTAAAATATTTATATATTTATACATAGAAAGATTTACCAAATTAACAAATACAGAGATGATAAATTTTAAAATTGATGGTTGCGGCTTTTCCTAAGGCTAAAATCTTTAATTAAAGCACAATAATCCAACGAATGAGCTACGTCATTTTCGATTGAAAGAATAGCAAGGGCTGAAAGCCGATCTTGTGTCATCGAATTCCTCAAATATGTTTTAATAATTTTAAGCCTCGAAAAACTCCTTTCAGCAGACGCAACTGTCACAGGTGTGGTGGCAATAATTCTCAGGACTATTTCGATAGTGGGGTAAACTTCAGTTAATTTGTTTTCTATTATGTATTTCAGCACCGAGATAATATCGTCGTTTCCTTCATACACACGCATGAACATACTCAGTTCTTCGTACAATTCATGTCCATCAATATCACATGATTCTCCTACTGTCATAGATATTTGCAAGTCGCTGCATTGCTTCAAAAGTTCACTATCACTAATTTCCTTTAATCTTTTTATATTATACATGAAACCAAATATGCTCTCATGATGTTTAAGTGCCTTAAACCTAGGATGGCAGCTTGCGCGCACATTGTCGACAATGACATAAAAATAGTTTATTTTGAAAATCTCTTCCGCATTCAATTCATGACCTTCATCTTCTCCTTCATAATCAAAATGCCTTTTTTTCTGTGCTTTTTTTACGTCGTCTTCTGACTTCTTTGAACTGCCTGTCAATGTCATTTTCCTCGGCTATTTCTCTCGCTGTTACAAGGGATGCCTGGAAACCATTTTCTCGATAATTATCGAGCCAATTTGTGAATGCGTCTAGGTGTTGTATAGCCACATCTAAGTGCATGTTTTCACCTTGCCACATTTTGCTTATAACATTTATCTTTGTAAGAATGTCATACCATATGACAAGTGAAACTACAAATTCGTAGGTAGTTATTTCCTTTTCTATAGAATGGCATTCACTGACCAATTGACAATCTGTTGTATTTTCTGCTAAATCCTTTAAAGCATCACATATATCGCTTAGTTGGTATTTAACGGCCTTCACCGATGCTACCCTGCACTCCCATCTAGTTTCAGAAAGTGGTTTCAGCGATAACGATTTTACATGAGCATTTAAAATAGCCCACCTCTGACTTGAGCCGGCAAACAGAGTGTACAACCTTTGTAGCAAACCAAAAAAAGATTTTGCTTGGACACAAGACGATGCTGCATCTCCTAGGATGAGATTCCAGCTATGACTCCCACATGGTAAAAAATAAGCAAGTGGATTAATTTCAAGAATACGTTTTTGGATACCACTTTTTTCACCACGCATATTCGCACCATTATCATATCCTTGGCCTCTGCAGTTTTGCAATGATATACCTAACTGTTCTAATTCTGTGATTATATAATTAGTCAAACTCTCAGCTGTGGTTTTTTCGACGGCTAAGAAACCAATAAAATGTTCTTCAATTTCAGCTGTATTTATATTAAAAAATCTTATCCGAGCGAGCGAAGCGAGCGAGTTGCAGCAGCGGCCGGTGTAAATATAGCGAGGAGCGAAGCGACGAGCGTGTTAGACTAACATATTTCTGTAATATTGTACAGGGTGTCCCGTGGCAGATTTAGGATTTAAAATTCGAATAT
>CAJQZM010036623.1:22152-32804 GCA_907164665.1 Colias nastes
TACAGGGTGTCCCGTGGCAGATTTAGGATTTAAAATTCGAATATTTTTGCAACGGTTGCGCGGGGGACCGGGGTGGGGTGACATTTAGGCGCGGCACTAGTGCGGATTGGTCAGTCACGATGTCGCAGTGGACTGGCGCGCACCGCGCTTTCGCAGTCGAAGCGTATTTTGCATCTAACAAATCGTGTACTGTTGCTCGACGGAGATTTTGTTCTCACTACAAAATTCGTCGTTTAAGTGAAGCACCAAGTGAAAGTTTGATTAGGACGTGGATCCAGAAGTTCCGTGCAACGGGTTCGACAGTTAACGAGCCACGCCCAGGTCCTAGCCGAACATCGAGGACTGCACAAAACATTGAACGCGTTGCAAACAGCGTGCAAGAAAATCCCCGCCAGTCCGTGCGGAAGAGAGCGTCAAGTTTGCGGCTTCCAAAAACCACGCTGCACCGTATTTTAAGCTTGGATATTAAACTCCATCCTTTCAAGATCCAATTGGTGCAGGCACTTAAACCAAATGACTACAGAGTACGCAAAGAGTTTTGTGAAAACATGTTGAGCCGATTCCGAACTGTTAACACAATTTGGTTTAGTGATGAAGCTCATTTTCATTTGAATGGCTTTGTTAATAAACAAAATTGCCGCTATTGGGCGCCAAGAGGACAAAACCCGCGATTAAAACACCAACAACCATTGAATAGCCCAAAAGTAACTGTTTGGGCAGCTCTGTCTGTCAATGGAATTATTGGACCGTTTTTCTTTGAAAATTCTCGTGGAGTAACTGTTACTGTTGATGGTGATGTCTACCGCCGCATGATTCGCGAATATTTTATTCCTAAACTGAGAGAACATCCATCGAACAGCTCGCACACGTGGTTTCAACAAGATGGCGCCACGCCGCATACTGCAAGAACCACCATGAGTCTTCTTCGCGAAGAATTCCCCGGAAAATTAATAAGCCGATTTGGAGACATCTCATGGCCACCCAGATCGCCAGATCTTACCCCATTAGATTTTTTTCTATGGGGGTATTTAAAAGGAAAAGTATACGAAAGTAACCCGACGAATCTATCGGATTTAAAAGAAAATATCGTGCGAGAAATGAACGCTATTCCTCGGTCAGTATTACAGCGCGTCGCTCAGAATACTCTAGAAAGAATCCGCGAGTGTGTACGTCGCGATGGAAAACATTTGGACGGAGTGATCTTCAAAAAGTAAAATCCGCATGTCTCGTCTTTCTTTTAATGACAAATATATGTATATTTTAAAAGCATAACCTTCTTTAATTTAATCAAGAAATCCAAAATCTGCCACGGGACACCCATATAGTAAATTATTTTTTGAAAAATAAGGTCATAAAGAAGTTTCACTTCTTACGTGTGTACTCTAGTACACGCACACATTTTCATTTTTTTAAATTTGCTTGGGTGGGTTGTTGCGCGAGGCCCCTGCAAGAGCGAGGCCCCGGGCGATTGCCCTGTTCGCCACCCCCTAAGGCCGCCGCTGAAAGAACACATAAGTATTCCAACTTACCATAAAACAACTGTATGCACTGAAACACTATTCTAAAATTCTAGTTTCATATATTATTTATTATTTGTGTGTAGTTAAATAATCACGTGAATAGTTACACAAACCACAACACTGAGCCTGAAAATTTTGGCGCAATTGTTTTTAATTTTTAGGTACATTATTATGTCACATGTCAGTTAGTTACTTTTTTTTAGAAACAACTCTGGCCACACATATTTTCACAATAAACCACGTGCTTGTTCGTATTTTGGTTTACGAATGTTATACAATATTGTTACGCACGCTGATGACGCGGCCGAGGCGTGGCATTGAAAATGAAACTTTGGTCGTGGACGAGGTTATGCGATAATTTATATCCGTATCACATTTAACAAGACAGATTTCATACGCTATCTATAATGGGTCAATGTAACAGCTGTTATAATTTATTAATTGTAATAAATAACGTTAATTGGTTATGTTAGTTTTATTCTGGATATTAATCATGCACTAAAATTGATTTCAGGAAAGGCAAATGTTCAAAATTATTAGCGTAGGTAAATGTTATATTTTCATGTTTGGGATGTCAATAATCTTATTAAGCTGTTAATCTATATTTAGCTGTTAATAATTAAACTAATACCAAACGCTTTAAGTTAATGCATAAATTAAAATTCATTTTTCTAATTAATAGAAAAACGGTATTGGTACATTATCGAATGAAACCATCCCAATTCCCATGTGACGTCACGCCCTGGCAAAATTAGGGATTGGAAGATTTGAAAGGAAAGGACTGGATGCTATGAATGAACATCGATTTTTGAGAGTAGGTATGTGGCCAATTATATTTAAAACCTTATTTCGCATTAAATTAGGTTCAATTTATGTTGCAGGAAGACCTTGCCGCTAACAATTTTCCTGAAAATTATTGTACTTTATCGCAAAAAATTACCAAATGATAGATGCGATTTTTAAATTAATAAATATATGTAAAAGCTGATGTTCGATTGCTGTGGACGTAGTAATTGATTCCTCGGTGTTCTGTAATTTGATGAATTTCGTAAATTGTCTAATTAGCGTCATTATATTCTACACTAGGTACTTCTTTGTAGTTGATACATCAAAGGTCTGAGAATGGTCTGAGATAAATCTATACTAATATTATAAAGCTGAAGAGTTTATTTGTTTGTATGGTTTGTTTGAACGCGCTAATCTCGGGAACTACTGGTCCGATTTGAAAAATTCTTTCGGTGTTAGATAGCTCATTTATCGTGGAAGGCTATATATCATCATATATCATCACGCTACGACTAACAGGAGTGGAGCCACGGGGGTGAAACCGCGCGGAGCAGCTAGTGTATTATAGAATCGAATATCGATGTATCATACCTACATAACTATCTAGGTATATTCTATAACATTTTATAGAAAAATAATCTTTATTTTCGTTTGCACAATTATCTACCTCAATTTTTTTTAATTACCTACTAGGTACTACTTAAATTTTGAATAATTCATACCTATAATGTTGGACGGCAAGTTTAGCAAAACTTCAGAAATTATCTGAATTCTGATTTATTATTGAAGCCAAGTGCTTACTAAGCAGTGAGGTCATTATGACTATGTTTCAGAGCACTTAGGTCCTTACTCTACTTATGATTTCATGTTTCTTCATGATTCACCATGAATAATAAATCAAGGGCATGATTATTCATTATTTTTACTTAGTTTATTAATTGGAAATATAGGTACATAATTAAAGAAAACAAAAAAAAATACTGAACCATCAATATTGAAGTTCTACTTCCTTACTTAAACGAATTGTTCTTATGAGTCTACAAGCTTTCCGCCCGCGGCTTCGCCCGCTTTGTCCAAAACCTAATAAATTACATACTAAAACCTTCCTCTTGAAGCAGTCTATCTATTTAAAAAAACCGCATCAAAATCCGTTGCGTAGTTTAAAAGATTGAAGCATACAAAGGGACATAGGGACAGAGAAAGCGACTTTGTTTTATACTATGTACCTAGTACCGCATGTGTTATCGAGAGCAACAATTACGTTTGCCCAATTTTATTCTACTCTTTTTACCTCCTACAACTGCCTTCATAACGTCTTTGCTTTCGTAGGTATATTCTCTGTAAATTTAATCAACATAGATAATGATAAGTACTTCAAACTGTAGTATTTCCGTGCTATAACAAACATGTTTTCAATGAAGGTTGAAGGTCAACAAATTCGATCGATGGCTCATGGCGGTCATTATACCTCAAATCAACCCCCCATATTCACTGTGGAAAATTATCATATCTATTTATCTAATATATTTATGGCATAGACGATACACGTTTGATGACAATAAAAATTGGACAAAGTAAAAATGGCTCTACATAGTATCGATTTCGTTCTGTAGAAAATTATCATAGGGACATTGCATACCTACAATGGATCCCATAGGATGAGATGAGATTAAGGATCACATTTTGTTTTCTAGTTGCTCTGGTTCAAATTTCATGAAAACTTACGCAGGTTTCAAACACGATTGAGTTGTTTCTCGACGAAAACTCGACTGTTCTTCAGTAACTTCCTTACCTCATCAGGAAGAGGTAAAGAAATAGAGAGTAGGTACGAATAGGCATGGGTTAAAATACCCGATGAAGGATTTTTCGCTATACAGCCTACAGGGTGCGATGTCCTAAATTTTGAATTCGGTTACTTTCAATAACTTTTACGGTTATAAATACACCCATTCATTGCAATAACAATTAAAAGGATATGTTTGACAGACCTCAACCTCTTTTTACAGAAATAACAAAGGGTTTAGCGTTGACGGGTCGCAAAAAAGAAATCAAGTGACAGTAGGTACATTTACATTGTCAGCAAAACCATAAAATTGAATTGAAAAAATTGTCCCACCAAAGCATAGTAGGTGTCGTCAATCGCGTGGATGCCGTCACAGCTGCGTGTCGTGTCCGGTGGCTCAGGCTAGTGAATTCGATTGCCCATCGGCCAAGGTCATGGGGGGGACGGAGGGCGGCCTCCGTGCTGCCCGGTCCACTCGCGCCCATCAGCGCCAGCAAGACGCGCGCCCTCACTACCATATACGCGCCGCGGAAACTCAAAACTCGTAAACACAAAACCGCGCAGTCCAGAATGCTAGAAAACGATATTACCATCAAACCCGGTCTATCCCCCTTCCATCCCTTACCGGCTATCGGCCAGAAACCAGATAAAACGAAAGTTATCGTTTTGGACATACAAAACGACAAACCGTTGAAATTCCACGAAGTTCTCCAACCTTTAACTCCACTTAGGATACATGGATTTCGGAAAACTTCGATGGAAAACGTCACTAATAAGCCTCAACAATTGCTTCGTGAAAATACTTACGATGTTATCGAGCCAATTTATGTTAATACGAATGTAAAGAAAAAGGACTGCCTTAAAAAGAATAATTCTGAAACTTCTAAAGAAGCAGTAAAAATGTCACCCAAAACTCGATTTAAAAATGCAGCACTTCAAGTCGCAAAACTAACGGCTATGTCAGAAAAAGGGAAGCTGTTGTGTCTTCGAGAGAGGGAGACCTTTACATTTTACAGAAGTGAAAATGACTCTTGTAAACTGCAGCGATTGCCAAAAAGCCCAGAGCAAAAATTGAACGAGTTATCTGAAATTTTCCAAAATCTCGAATTGAAGGGACGCCAAAGAGACAGAATGAAAAAGGAAAATAGCTGGTTTTGAACATTGAATAGATAAGTTTAGTGTTATTTTCAAAAAGTGTTGTGAAACCTAGTAAGTGATACCTAATGTCTATTAAATTTCTATTTTCTGTTAAATATAATGCTAGAGCGCATATATGTTATTGCTCAAAGTTTTCACTTTTCTCGTATCGTATAAGTATTGTCTACGATATTTTATTAAAGTGTGTTTTTCAATACGGGGATATTTTTTATAATTACTTCCAATGATTAGAAATAGTTTGGTTACTATACTAATGTAATGAGTAATTAGTTATTGTTAAAATCTTTTAAATCCGAATAACTAGGTACAACATGTAATTTTACCACTTTTTATAATTAATAATCTAAAATCTGATAAGTGGTTAACTTATATACAAAGTAAATACAAGTAATCACCAGTAATCACCCCTTTCTTCGAAATATTAACCATTATCAAATAAAAGTTTGACCGCTCGCGCTATGTTTTCGAACTCTGAATATGTAATGCCTCCATTGGTTGTAATAAAAACATAAAAGACAGGTTCAGAATATGTTTTTAAAACATAATATCATAAACACATAAACCATACTAATATTATAAATGCGAAAGTTTGTAAATATGTATGGATGTTTGTTCCTCTTTCACGCGGAAACTTCTGAACTTTGGCACACGAGCATAAGAAAATGAAAAAAAAAAATTCTCAGTAATCCCACAGGAACGGGAACTAGGTACGTGGGGTTTTCTTTTAAAACGCACGTGTTTGCTCAATGTTTGTCGTTTTTACAAGTGCGTCATGACGGTAGAAAAGATGTATTATACTCGATCTGACTTGAGACACCTTGTAGCTGTTTTGGACCTAAACATAGCCCAATAAGGTAATGTAGGTGTGTTAAGTATAACCTAATGTACCCAGCCATTTTGGTCAGTCTATAATTGGGCAATTTACGTGACGCGTTTCCTAATGACTTTGGTAATCAGTGTGGATAAAACTTAGGTATATGAGAAAACATTAATGTGCCTTATAAACTTGAACTAGATACCCAAAACACGTGTACTTCATAGTTTCATTCCCTGCAAAAGAAAACTGCGTTTATTCCGACGGTTCCGGGCGATAGACTAGATTTTAATTTTAAAATTTATAATAATTAAATTAGTAATTTATATAAATTTTAGCATTGATATCATAGCTCCCTAATCCCTTGCATGACGCAACGCACTTAAAGCTTCCGTGGGACGAGAACAGCTGCTACTTAACCAGTAATTGCTTGTGATTTAAAGGTTCAGCCGATGTAAGTACTTCTATAGTTCAAGTTCAAATTATGTACTTCAACAATCAACATGATCATCTAGGTACCAAATTAGGACTTATTTCTCAACCTCTAGAATTCAATACCGTTTTGTATCGTAACTTTCGGTTAGTATGACGGTACTTACAATTTTCTATTTTATTAGTATGGATATTCCTCGTAGTCGTAGATTATGATGGATAGTGCTAGTCATAAAATATATCACTTAATTATTGGTCGAATTCATGTTCGTTCGATCGTTTTACCTTTTTCAAATGCATGTAACTATACATTTAGGTCAAACTACGATCGCATTGCATTGCGTGATGCAAATGATAATATTTATTTCGGAACGAATGGTAAGTGGAAATATTGATCTAATAACAATGATATTTTATGTATAGATACGTTATATACTCACAATATATCCAAAAAAAATGCTCCCTATGCAGCGTCAGGCACACACAAATACAAGTTTCATTTTACTTAATTTATTACATTGACAGACTGTATAAGAGAGATGGCTCTAATAAAATGATATAAACAAAAAAGACAAAGATAGTTTGTCACTCCGCGCAGGTAAGCAAAAGTCATAAGAATTCACCAATTAAATATAAATAAACAAATAGTTGCCATGGCAATTGGCATAGACTAACGACACAGAAGGTTCAATGTTATAGATGTTACGTTTCCTGCACACGTAAACAAATGTGACAATTTCATTTACTATTTAATTATTATTATGAAGTTGTATTAAAATGAAAAAAACTTTTTTGGAGATATAACTGTATTAAGTAGATATTTATTACTAGCTGTGGTGTTCGTTTTCGGTCATCATCATTTCACCCGATAAACACCCACTGCTGAGCATAGTCCTCCTTATATAACTCCATAAGGACCGATCTTACGCTATTCGTTTCAAGGCAGTTCCAGGAACCCGTACAAGGTCAGCACTCCAACTTGTAGGATATAATAATAGTGGTGCCTAGATGAAAAAAAAAATGAAATAAAAGAAAGGATGAAGTATAAGCCTTTTTTATCTAAAACACAAATAAAATTTATGTTCAATAGCTATTTACAGAAAAGCAAATATGTAGCATTTTTCGTCAGTAGCATTAATCTTTTCTTTAATGTATACGTATATTCAACTTCATTTTTGAAAACAAACATTTTTGCCATCACGATTTCATCGTATATAATAAATAGATATATTTGTTAATTACATGCACTGTGTGGATTTAAAAATATAAAAATAATCAAGTATTTACCCAAACTAACCGTTCTATTTTCAATAATCGTATCTACATGATAATCTTTGAACACAGTGTACGCTAGCTTTGTCACACTAGTGATTGAAGCAATGTTTTATCCCTTTCATTATTTCAATACAAGTGTCAATCATAAAGAATTGTAAATTGTTATTTTTACTCTTAAACTGTAATAATTTAATATATTTTCCTGTGATATGATATTCCTTTATCTTTCTTTATTTTTTTGCACGAATACGTGCACTTTCTGAACACACAGGAAGGCATTTTCGACAACTTTAATGTACCTATCGGCACATGCGCTCACTGGGACCCGTCACAATCTGACTGATTGCATTGGTCCCAAATAGGACCAATGCACGGAATCCGTTTTGGTGCGTTGATGGCGTATCTACCTTTTGTTTCTATATATAATATCATTGTCTAATAATAATTGCTTCGCTGCTTGCTTATGTTTGACAAATAAGAACATTCTAGAGCGATAAGCGGTAGTAGGTAAGTATTGCGTCGTTTTATAAAATATTTTAAGAAACAAACAATTTTAAGAAGAAACTCGATAAGTATCTAATATTTTAATAAGAGTCCACTCTGTATTACGCTATGTAATTGAATATCTATTCAACTATTCTTTTTAGCACCAACTACAAAAAAACATTAGGCGGGTTCACACACAGCAAGCAGCCTCGCGAACCATTTTCCGCGCGACGATACGATCCCCTAACTAATGGCTAATCGAGCGCAGTAGCGTCCGCGTCGCGAAGCCGCTGTGCGCGGCAAACGCGCGCCATTTGTTTGTTTAGATGAGACACAGATAAATAATTACTTATGCTAGATTGAGAGTTAAGACATGGCACCACACATATTTATTAAAATAAAATAGTTCCGTGAAGCGCCAGCTCGTTCGCCTGCTATTACATAAAAAAAAACACAATATGTACTTGTCAAGGTGGGACCTCGAACAAGGAACGTCGTGGAATTCAGTGCGTAATTAGCGCATATCCACAGCGCATATCAGCGTATGAGAAACTAGTTTTTTTTTTCTATATCGCGAAAATTTTAAATGCCTTACGATTTAATTAAAGAAAAACAATATAATTAATTGTCATATAATATCTTATTTATTATTATTTGAAAACTTGGAAACATGCTCACTGTGGAAAAAAATATCCTATAATATCATCGAGATATATGTACTACGTACTAGAGAGGCGATCGCTACTCAATGAATAAGGAATCAAATGGAAGTGACATACCTACAAAAAAAGTGTGGCCGGCGCCATATTGAATGTAACAAAACATGGCGGTGTTTAGTGCCGAGAATATATCGATAAGCATTATTATGTTTATCGATATAAAAATAATATTTATATATATTTTTTTGAAGTTATACTTCTTTTGGCGCGATGGATAAAAATAATGAGAGTGAATTTTTACGATGCGCGCGCAGACCGACACCTAAATTTAACAGCATGAAGTTAGTTCTAGGTGGTATGAAAATTGATAACTATGTTCAAGTTGTATAATCTAGTATTTTGTCCATACACCAAAGAAGTAACTTCTAACGCGTGTACATAAGTACACACACTCTTTTTTATTTATTTAAACTGTACAAAACATATAAGTAAAATTACAAATGGAAAAAATGACAATGCCAATTAATAAAATTAGGTATGACGATGAGTGCTCGTGACGGTAACATCTACACAGGGTTACTTGTAAAACACCAGCAACCTCGCAGGACAAGATAGCTAACCCTGTATAATTTGATAAATCCAGTTCAATTTTGACTTCGATATAAGGATTACGGTAGACTTACAATTTGGCATTTATGTTATCTGCTAAATTGACCAACTGGTTTATTGGATATTTTGTTTTGTTTGACTGGTGTTTTTTAAATCAGATATTATTGGAATGTAGTATTAACGGAACTAACGGAAGCATGCCAGTAAAGAGCAAATGTGGTACGGGAATGCGGTATAAAATCTGTTGTATGCATTTTGCTGCTATGGTATTACAGCCATGCGGGATGGCGCATGCTCCGGAAAAACAGAATAATTTAGTATTCGATTGTTTTATTACATTACTAGCGGTCCCGGTGAACTTCGTACCACCCAGTCATTGAATGTGCTGTTTGTTACCTTTTAGCTGAACTAATTTCAGTTTTGAGGAATGTAATACAGGTAAATTAGCTTGGAGAAATTTTTGCATATGTAGTGGTGTGTATATTACTCAGATCTTAGAGCGCATTTCCACTATATCGTTCTGGCCTATACAAAAATGTTTCGATATCCTAACATTACTATTTAATTTTATACTTATTCACAACACTTTTGTTTTCAATAAAAACAAGTTTTTATTTGAAAGAAAATGGTTTTGACTTTATAAAAAAATATATATCATTCAATTTCACGTCCTTGAGCAAACGACAAGGCGACTACCGTGAAACAATAAAATATCGTGTCCATAATAATTTGTTTCATAATTAATATTTGACCATAATAATTACGAAACAAAACAAATAAATAAATCGTCACTTGATAGTGGAAAGTGGAAACACGCACAAAACCAGAATAAACCAGTTTACGCTGTCCGCAGGTGCCACGTGCAGTCGTTTGGTACCGTTAGAACATAAAGCACACATTTCATTCAAAAATTATAATTATTAAATAGACCGGGAGATATTGACACAAAATTTCGAGTCATTTGTAACAGGATGGCGGTTCTACAGGGGTCTTAGTACGCAATGACAAAAAGAAAAACGATGGTGTGAACACTGGTACCGGCGGCTTAGTCGCGTGGGCGTTAGTCGAACTCGTCGGAAAAATAGCGAAAGTCAAACGATTTGTAACACAAAAATTTTAGAATTTACCGA
>CAJQZM010036624.1:7773-22318 GCA_907164665.1 Colias nastes
GACTTACTTAAAATACACATGAGTGCATTCTGCAGCTACAGGAACGTGGAGATTAACTTAAAACATTAATAAGTGCATTCTGCAGCTACAAGAACGTCTAGATTTACTTAAAATACAGATGAGTGCATTCTGCAGCTACAGGAACGTGGAGACTTACTTAAAACACTAATTAGTGCATTCGGCAGCTACAGGAACGTGGCGACTTACTCAAAACACGTCTCAATGTGTTCTGCAGCTCCAGGAACAAAATGTTATACTCTAAGCGTAGCCTATTGTGTAGGCTTTCCCCACAAAGCCACTATTCTACCTGTGGCGGCGGATCCATAAAGTGGAACGCCAATAGATCTTCTACTCCAAGTGATTTTAAGAGTAGCACGGTGTTAGCGAGGTTAGTGCGTTGTATCTCAGGCACAGTGGCTGCTAGCAGTTCGTGTGTGAATTGTCTCTGTGTGTAGAGACAGAAAGCTTTCCCAGGTCCGGTACGACCAGCCCGACCGGCTCTTTGGCGGGCGTTTGCTTGGCTTACTGGGTAGATCTGGAATCAGTTTGTATAAAATAAATAAAAAATAAAAAAATAAAATATCCTTTATTGAATTAATAGCTTTCCGCCCCCGGCTTGCCCGCGCAGTCAAAGAAAAACCCGCATAGTTCCCGTGGGATTTCCGGGATAAAACCTATCCTATGTCCCGGGGTAAAAAGTAGCCTATGTCCTTTCTCGGGTATCAAAATATCTCCACACCAAATTTCATGCAAATTGGTTCAGTAGTTTAGGCGTGATTGAGTAACAGACAGACAGACAGAGTTACTTTCGCATTTATAATATTAGTATGGATTATGTACATTAATGGACGACTAAGATCCGTTAGGCAAAAATAAAAATACAAGAGTTACATTACATTACACAGTTATTGAAATAATACAAAAAAGTATCAATTTATAATTTATAATATGTATAATAAGGTCAATTATTATAATTCTGTATTTGGACGATTATAAAGCAATTTGCAAATTTTGATTTTAGATGTTGATGAAAATGGGTTTCATGTCGTTGTTATGACTTATGAGGATGGTGTCGAATTTGCCGGTTCTTCTACATCGATACTGCTTTCCAAATCGGTTCAAAAATGTTATGACGATTCAAAAGTGCTTTTATAAGAATACTAATTAAATAAATAAATGTTTGAATTTGAGTTAGATCATGATATGTAGGACAATATTGATGAAAATTTGCTAATGTATAAAACGGAACCTTCATTGGCTTTTATCTTTAACTGCTATATATCTCTTGTTTGTATAAGCCGTTGGTGCTTCAAGTAAAAAAAAAGATGTGTGGCACTCGGAGACTGCCGCGGTAAAGCTATTGCATGCTATGCCTTCAAGCCACACCTCCGTGCCCGTCGGAGTGGGGAGCGTGAGGTTTTTTCGTTACGGAATTTCTCGATTCAGTCCCCGCGCTCAAGGCCCGCGATAGAAGCTATGCAATAACTTAAAAATAAATAAATAAATAAATATTACCTGTAGAGCGTCCATACCAATCCTTGGGTTGTAAACTTTCAATTTGCAGTAGCCGCAGTCGATCACGTACATTATACCATCAACAGTTAGAGATGTTTCTGTACACGAAATAAAAGTGTGAATACTAAATAATAAATGAGAAGGCGTGTTTGTTTGTTTGTCTGTCTTTAACGTCGCAACTGAGCGATTGAATGATAAGGGAGACTAGAGGCTAATTTTCAACGTGATAAAACATTTAATTTCAAAAAAATTTTTATTTGTAACAAAAAAACAAAGTTTACATAAACTTAACTTACGATGACACCCGTAAAAGCATAAATGAGAATGAATAGATTAGCAAAGACGTAGGATTCCATCCGTGTGTTTAAATAAATCAGTATTATTGATACTTCTACACAGTTCTAGAACCTCATAACATTATATTATACTAGCTGTGCCCCGCGGTTTCACCCGCATTGCTCCGCTCCTGTTGGTCTTAGCGTGATGATTTATAGCCTATAGCCTTCCTCGATAAATGGACTATCCAACATCGAAATAATTTTTCAAATCGGACCAGTAGTCCCTGAGATCAGCGCGTTCAAACAAACAAACTCTCCAGCTTTATAATATTAGTAAGATACCAAACAAGTTGATTGTCATGTCAGTGAGGTCGAAAACATCCCAAATAGGCTAGTTATCACTTGTTAACCAAATTGCTCACTTATTCACACCGACAATCCGTATGGAAAGTTACTGGATTGATTGTAATCTTTTTATTTGGCTGTTATTTTTTATAATATTATGTTTGACTAGCATAAATCGTGGCTTTGCTCGCTTAGAACATAAATACAAATAACTTTTTCTTCCATTTCTGGTTAGAAATAAGGGAATTTATTCAGCTCCACATTTTCCTAATAGCCTGAGAAACTATATTTTATCTGAACATCAAAATTAGACCAGTCTTTCAGACTTTATTATTATATATTTATTGCTACTAAATACAGTTACCCAAAAATGACAATATGCTATCCCTTTGCCGTCCTAAAGACACCTATTTGCCTGTATTTTTGTTGCAATCTTTCCTTCCAAGCCCCCTTATTAATTTATAATTAATATTAATTCATTCCTTCATTGAGACATACCAGCAATATTAGTGGCCACAATACACTTCCTCTGCCCCGGCGGTGCTCGCTGAAAGATCTTCGCCTGCAAATCCGCGGGTAGTTGGGAATATATCGGTAGTACTGTAAGTGGTGGCGCAGTGTCTAGGTCGCCTAGTCTTTCCGTTAGCACCTGGAATGTATGAGACATTTTTTGTAAGTGTGTTCTAGTATAGCTATTTACTGTGACCATGGTAGTGGGATCTTTAGGACCAGTACATCAATTTTGTTGGAACTTGTTAGTACCTGGAATATGTTTGAGAAGCGGTTTACTGAGCGGACTGTATTGATTTTGATAAAAGTGCAAATGTTTCAATATAAGGATATAAAGAGGTATGAATAAATACCATGTGTATAAAGTTAATAACAGCTAAAGGTATTAAATAGCATATAGGTAATCCTAGAAAATTGCAACATTTTAAAATTTTTGTGTACACTATTTGCACTATTGTCCAACATATAATTTAAGGATTACATAGTTCATTTATGCTTTGTTTCATATGAATAAAAAGATGATACAAAAAAAATATACCGGCCGAATTGATAACCTCCTCCTTTTTTTGAAGTCGGTTAATAAATATAACAATATGGCATTATAAAATAATACTTATTTACCTCACAAGTGACTTCAATGTCTTCTTGACCCGGCATGAAGATGAGGATGTCTCCTTCGTCAGGCTGCAGATGAATTTGAAGAGCCTTCGCAGAAAAATGTACTTTAATATATAGCTATGAAGACTTTCTTTTGTACATCTAGAGTCAGTTACTTGAATTATAGTTTGTTTTTCCTTTTCTTAAGGAGAGGAAAATTTAAGTTTTTATAATATGCGTGTAATGGATGAATTCAAAAGCTACTAGAACGATTTTGATAATAATTTCATCAAAAGAAAGCTTATATTATATAGTTTTATTTTGATGCTATATTAAGACGATAAATATCAATTAAAAGTTTTAACCATCCAACCCAAAGCGACGGAAGTTTCTCAATACTTTTTCAGAATAAAAAGAAATCCATTTCATAACACCACTAAAGGTCAAGACCACCACGATATTACCCAACAAAATGACGGTTATTGTCGCCGTATGACCCCTCACAGTGACGTCAAAATGGAGTGGGACCACGGCTTGCGACCTTGAAATACGTATGTGAAAATATTTTATACCGTTTCTTTATTGGCCAATCGCGAATGTTTCAGAGATTTGGCCATGATTAGAGAATAATTTGTTCAATACTCATAGTTACATTTTTGGCGAATGATAGGAAAATGCTTAAGGAGTGAATCATTGTGAGCTTTTGGTCAGTTTAGAAAGTATGGAATACTAACGTCCAGAAGTTTCATTAATGGAGAAAACTGATCTAAATGGAGAAACTGAACATATACGGTGTGAGAGGAAAACTTCGTATAAACTATGTAAAAGGCTTTCATTTAATAATCATACCAAATGTGTTATGTCTAATTTTTAAAGATTATTTTTCCGACCCAAATATCGACCAATAGAATTGCACCATTCGACGTCACGTGGTACAACCTACATGGTATTTACTGATAATTTTTTGAAAATTTTCTCTGGTCGTTGACGTCAAACTGACAGGTTGAATTCAATTGTGAAATTATTGGCCGACATTTGGGACGGAAAAATAATCCCCCGAATACCACACGAGCTTCAAAATTATCTGGCATTTCCCTCAAGGTTCCCTGCAAACAAATAAAGTCGTCAAGTTTTTCAGGAAAAATCACTCGCGCTTCGCGCTCGTGATTTTTTAACCTTGACTAAAAACTTGACTCCTTCATTTGTTTGCAACGAACCTATCGGAAAATACCCGATAATTTTGAAGCTCTTGTGGTATTATAAGTGAATATGCTATTATTCACTTCCACAATCCGTTATTTTTGCAGCACGGGATTTGCTGGAGTGTGAAATGATCAAAAGAACTTATTAAGCTTAATTACTTAAGCTATACTTGTAGCTCCTTTACTGATTTCCAAATTTATTACGCTGCCTAGTAAGCTACCTGCCCTATCCATAACCTTTCTTTCTAGCCAGATATTCGAGGGAAATTATGTTTAAAGGTTCATTCACCTTGTACCTTATTAAAGCATTTTTCAACCACGTGTATTCGCACCATAGATGTAAAGCCGGTTATTAACGATTTTAACCGTGCGGTTAAAAATGCATTTTTCGTTATTAACGGTTAATTAACCGTTTTTTTTTGCTTTTTACGGTTAATAAGCACCATTAGATGGCGCTGCGCTAGTGGCTTGAAATGCGCGTTGCGTGTTACGCGGTGATGCCCAGTGTTACCAACTCTCAAAAATATTTATCCCTAAGTTTGTGTCAAAAACCCCTAAAAACGCCTAAATTATTCAGTTTCCCCTAAAAAAATATACAAATATAAATTCATAATGATGTAGAAATAATATGCTGTAATATGTTTCAAAAGTCTTTTTATTACAAGTTATTTAATACATAAAATATTTCGTCTTCATCTGAAGATAATTCGACATCACTAGATATCGGTATGAGTCGCTAGGTCAAGAAATAAATATTAAAACTAGCTAAGTAATTATCAATTTAAAAATATTAAAGAGTCAAAAAAATCCCTGAAAATATCCCTAAAAATTTCAGACCCCTAAAAAAATCCTATCTCACTTATTTACCCCCTAAATCTGAGGGGAAAACCCCTAAGTTGGGAACCGTGGTGATGCCAGCTAGCCGATCGGTGACGAGGGGGCGGGGCGAGTTGAATGCAGTCGGGTCGGCCGGCGCGGGCGGCGGCGGCGTCTCTCTCCCCTCGCCTCGCCAGTCGCCTCTCACTAATTTCACGTGCGTTATTTGTGCGTTATTAGTGCGTATTTATTATAGGTATAGGTTTGTAGTATGAATATTTTAGATACTTAAATTGTGTTTAGTTTACGTTAAGTGACTTACAAAAAAACAAAACACAGTACCATTTTTATAGGTCGCAGTCGGATAACTAACCGTTATTTACCGCACTTTATGGGTAGCTAACCAAAAATTTAGTTAAATAACGGTAGCTAACGGGTTTTTTACAACTATTTTCGCACTCATATAAAGTAGTTATCATTTATACCATTTATACATTTACCACGGCATTCTCAATGACCGCTATCAGGCTATTAGCTGATTGGTCACACCCACTCTCGTTTATTTAACCGCTAATGTTCTATGTGCTAATAAAAAGTACACACTATTGTATTTCTAGTTCTTAGGTGTTTTTTTCTAGAATTATGAAACTTTTTAATATGCTCTACCTCGAGGCAACTGCCACAGCCCACAAATTAAATTTTCTAAGCATATCTGCTTCTATTACCACAAAATATAGCTCAGAGTAATCATAACAAACTAGATTATTAATTTAAAAAACTAAAACAGAAAATCGTCATCTGCTTTGTGAGATGCGATACCTCTTTTTTTACACTTACAGAGATTTAAAAAATCCTAGATTTTCCAAAAAGTCCTTGTCTGTAACACCCCTTAATGATCTGTCACAAATGGCAATCCTTCTACATTGAAGGCATTTAAAGACTAAGTAGGTATCAGGTTAAATTCATAAGGCCTCTAGTGCACGTATTAATTATTTACCTCTGACGTGTTTAGTTCATAAAGCCGTGTTCATTAATTCGTGGTTATTTGATATGAAGTACATTTAATACAAGGTCAATTCAATTATCACACCGGTCGATAGCCAATTTCTGGTTGGTGTTTATTACCTAAAATGGCTTGATGACGAAGCAATAGCATGCGTGTCAATGGCCGAGTTTTCTAAAGAACAAATTGGTGGATTTCATAGAAAATTCCTGTCATTGCGAAAGCATTTTTTTTGGCGTTAATTGCGTGTTTTGAAGTCAATTTATCTTTTGGGAAAAAGTTCCTATACGTTTGCTAAAATAATAATATTTTACAGCTTTTGTAGTTGGAAAATTCCAGAAACGTGATGATTTTTTGGAGAAAATAAAGACCAATATATTCGATACACAAGCTAGACAAATAATGTGATTAATATTGCTAATATAATGTTAATCCAGTGTATATCTGTCTGTCTCCATATGAGACAATATGTTCAAGTAAGTTCAGCAATTTTCTCGTTTGCATAATATAAAGTTTGTTTCCTTTAGATAATATCTATAGGATTTAATATAGGAAATTGGCGATTACTTCCTAGACAATCTTTCACATACAGTTAAATCTTAAACGTTATACAATATAACTTAAATAAAAATCAAATCAAACCGCTTTAAATCGGTCACGTTTGCAGTTCATTGACATCGCATGAAATCGCAATGAAAATGCATACAATGTTGTATACAAATATAATATCTATTGCATTTGCAATAGGTTATATAATCGCATACAGGTTAACGTATATATAATTGCGTCTATTTATAGATACTATTAGAACGGATGCTATCTAGACTAGTAGTGTTCAAGTTAGATTGCGGTTTAGTTATACGGTGTTAAAGTTAATATTACAAGTCGCTTATGATTGCACTGACTTAGTTAATGTACTATGAGATTATTAAATATGTAAAAGAGGATGTTTTGCTTGATTTACTTCTATTTATATTATCCTATAAAGTATAGGTGTTATATTGAATTGCAAATTATGTGTAATTGGGGGAGTTATTGGCATATCTAATTGAATACCTTCAATATTGCATTGATGAGATTTTTATAGATAATTAATAGATATCTTTATCAACCTTGAAAGTGCCCACAGTGCCTGAATATTGTGAACATTCATCGTATTTATTTAAGATCGCAAAAAAATAGTTCTTTTTGTTTCTCAATTACCATAAGATTACAATATTATAGACTGCATTCCATTGCAACACGAAATAATTTTAAAATCATTATGATCTTCGTAATAATTTTCTATCTGCGATCTCTCCGGAAGTTAAATGTTTTTATGTTGTATTGTTGTCTATACCTATAGTATTTTATTGTCTTCATAAATTACTTTTTTTAAATAGTGCCGATGTACGAAACTTAGCAAGTCTTTATTATATTAAAGTTAATTGTATATTGTTGCATATTAATGATTCACTGTATATCTACTGACGTGTTTTAAAACCTGTAGTACCTATGTTTTGCATTTGCATTCTATTAAAGAATTTAACTTTATCATTTTATGACCTCATATGCAAGCAGCACCTTCTTTTATAATAACTTGATTCTACATAATGTCTGTGTATCTACGGGAAAAATATTTTTTAATAATTAAGTACAAAAATAAAAAAATAAAATTAATTTCAATATCTGCCTATGGTTGGCGGAACTCTATAAACACAAATAAGAAAATACAATGGAACTTAAAATTTCTCTCAATTTTGAATTTGATTTCTGGGTCTTTTTAGTTTTTATATAAATACTTTACTCAAATACTTCCTCTTAGATAAATTGTCAATAAAAGTTAATTATTTGTCATCACTCATTTGTTACCTGTTTAACAGCGCCATCTACGTAATCCTCGCACACATTCTTCGCGAAAAACGTTTCCACGGGGAACGTTCGTCCGGGAATCTCGAACGTCGGCACGTTCCCGAAGAATGTAGCGAACTTACTGGAGTCCATTGTCGCGGACGTCACGATTAGTTTCAAGTCGGAACGGCGAGCTACCACCTGGAATAAAAATTAATATATAAATATACATAGTTATAGTTATTATCACAATATAGGTAAGAGAATATGACAAAAGTAGGTTTATAGTTTTTTATAACTACGAAAACGAAATAATGTCAAGTCAAGATTTTCGAACGGGTAATATTAAAGGATCTCAGGGTAAGTTTCCGCTTTTTTTTGCTTGATCCATACAAATAGTATTGAAATGTTTGCTGTAAAACAAGAATTGCAACATCTATCTGAAAGAATATTATGTGCAACAGATAATAAAATAACAATTACTTTTTTCCATCTATCTGTGTATTTGTTTTTGGCATACATTTAGAACATCCCGTACTATGAAGGCAAAAGAGGCCACATTTTCACCAGATATTTTTTAGTAATAGCATAAAGCATAGATTTCCAACAGACTGATTAAAACGATATATCTAAAACTGTAAGGAAGGATTCACATTCCTCAAATCCACGTGTAACACGACGAAATTAATTATACATTCGGTTGCGTTATAATTGAATAATTACGTCGATTTCATAGTTCATTGGCATCGTATTCACACATAACAGTTTGCTAATTGTTTGTTTTGATCCGTTTAAAGTTTACATTCGCTTTATAAGGAATCGAATGTTCTACCTTTTCATAATGGAAAAACTCAAAAGTTACTGAACTGTCTCATATAATTTTAGGTTTTATCTCTGTTGACGCAGCAGTGTACAGACTGCTAACATAGCAGGCGGAATGAGCTGTTATTTTGATCGCCTTTCCTATTAGTATATATGCACGATTGACCATTATATTATAGTTTTCCATTTTTATAAACTACCTTAATGGTGTCTGCTTCATCTAAATTGATGCTTGATTGTAATTTAAAACAGGTTATATATAAACAAATATATGCAGATTTGTATGTTTGTTTTGTCTCCATACTGCATACATAAAGTCGTACATATCAGTCGTTAGAATAAAAAGATCGAATTAAGACCACCGGATCACCCGAACACTATGTATGTATGTCGTGGCCATATCGTAAATTTGCTCATTTCATGATATGATTGGCCATTTCACGAAATGGTCGCATTTCGTGAAATGGCCAATTTAGTTTGGCCACATCATGATGTGGCTTGAGCAGATCAATGATAAGAAATCGTTTCACGATATGGCCAACTAAACGCGCGGTTTTTTCATGAAATGATCAAAATTATTTGATCATATCGTAAAATAGTTACATTAATCATTGGTAGAGGCGCTGCAAGCTCTGTGTTTATGTGATAAGATGGCGGCCGCTGGCGAAAATTTAATTATTCGCAGTTAAAAACTTCATAATTCGTTTAATAACAATATGAAGAAAGTCATAGCAAAGAATTTACGACGGTTCGAGTACTATGGAAAATGTGCATATCTTATATGTATTGAAGAAAAAATGCGTCCTAAATAAAATAATTTAAGACGCATTTTTTCTTTTAGGATATATATTTATATATCCTACTATAGTATTATAATTGTTTGTTTTTTAAAAAGCGATTCGCTTCTGGCACTCGCCGGCCGCTGCCGCGGCACGCTCGCTTTGCTCGCTCGGCTCGTGCGTTGTTTATCAAAGTCTAACCTAACCTAACCTAACCTAACTGTTTTTTATTGCAAAAACGATTCGCTTCTGGCATTCGCCGGCCGCTGCCGCGGCACTAACTTAAATGACATTAAACAAGTTTTTAGAATATTCTGATTTTTTTTAATATTTTATGGACTCTTTATATTTTATACGATCTGGCCAAATGTGGATGGCCAAATCGTGAAACGTTGACGATTTAACGATCTGATCAAACTATGTTGGCCATTTCATGAAATGCGACCATTTCGTGAAATGATCGATCATATCATGAAATGAGCAAATCTACGATATGGCCACGACATGTACATGTAATGTTTCTACTCCATACATAATGAGGGTAAAACAAATCGTCAGAATCGGTAAAACAAGTCTAACTGAATAAATACATTTTTGAGTTTGAGTACCATCGGATATCCTTGCAGACGATAGTCTGAAATCCTTACCTAACCTAAGTGTGGAGTCGGAATTAATACAAAACCTGAAACTTGATATAGAAAACCTACGTGTGCAACTACTATCAGCTCACACAGAAGTAGAAAACCTAAATCTTGAAAATATAAAACTTAAAAGAGAAGTTGAAAAATAAAAAATAAAATTTCTTTATTTGAAAAACTCAGTTCTACAAATACACACACACCTAAAAACTCATCTGAAACTATAAGAAGTAGAACTTCTCTAAAAAAATATACTAAAAGAGTGTCAATTAAAACAATATCAGAAAGTAAGTGCAATAAAACCCTAAGTTACGGAGACGAAGATAACATTAAAAACTACAATAACAATACAACCTCAACACAAATATTAACGTCAGAAAGAAAAAATATACCGGAAGGCCATAGCAACAAAGGTGACGACGAAACTAGAAAAAAAGGAATTAGCTCTAAAATAACACAACAAAATTATCCTAACACAAATAGAAGAGCAAAAATTTTTATATTTGGGGACCAACAAATAATTGGTTTATCAACAAAAATTATAAAATCTAGGGAGGGACAATGGAATGATAATTATAGCGTAGTATCTTTTGTAAAGCCTTATGCACTATCAAATGAAAGCCTTAAAATGTCTAATACAATACATGAAATAAAAGAACATGATATAGTCATCTTGGCCGCTGGTGCCAATGATCGTAATCCATTTGCTCTGTTAACTGAACTCGGATATGCTTTAAAAATTCTAGATCACGTTAAAACTTACGTCTTGCAAGTATCCAGGAATGATTATCTGAACACGACTCTATTAAACAACCACATATCGAGTCTGGTAAAACTTTTTACAAATTGCTCTTTTATTAGATTAGGGAATGAATGCGGAAATTTAAGGGAATATATACATGAAATGACAAATATAATAAATTTTAATATAGACAGCGAAGATTATAAAAACATTTATTTAAATTTTAAAACAGCGATGCAACTAAGAAAGCCGTGTCACATAAAACCAAATCAAATAAAAATAACTGATAATAATAAAAACAAAATTACGTACTACTTTAAAGTAATTAAAAAAAATATGGTACACAATGCTTCACCTGAACATTTAACTGATATGAGAGAATCAAATGACCATAAAGATCTGCCAATTAGTAATAATACGGAAAAGCTTTTTCGATCATAAATTCACAATATTTCACCAAAATATTGCTGGTGCGATTAATAAAGCAGAAGAAATATATGCATCGATAATTGATTTACGTCATAATGTAAATATTGATATAATTTGCCTAACGGAAACATTTATAAAAAGAGGTTGTGAAAGTATATAAAAAATTCCAGGTTACAAAATTGCTTCATCATACTCAAGGACAAAAAATAGGGGTGGTTCTTGTATATTAGTTTATAAAAATATAGTATTTAAAGAAATTACTTGGCTACACAAAATAGCTACGGTAGATGTTTTTGAATGTTGTGGGATCGAAATTCAACGGTTAAAATTAGTAATTATCTGTATATATAGAACTCCAAAAAGCGATCCTTACATATTTATTAATAAATTAGAATCTATCTTAAATACTCTCTATAAGAAAAGTAAAAATAACAGTAAACTGGTACTATGCGGTGACTGGAATATAGATCTCCTTAAACAAAGTAAAATAGTATGTGAAATAAATAGTCTACTTAATAATTATAACTTGCAATCTCACATAAACGTACCCACAAGGAAATCTTCTTGTTTGGACCTAATAATTAGTAATATCAAAAATGCAAATGCTCAAACACATTTACTTTCACTCTCTGACCATGAAACCGCACAAAGCTTGACATTTCAAACAAAAATGACAAAGATAGCGATACCCTTCTTTGAATTCAAACGAGATTATAATAAAGATAATATTAGAAAATTCTTACAAGCTGTAGCATCGCTTTCATTCACTGAAACATACGAACATGCTCAAGATGTTAATGAGGCATATAATGCATTCCATAATATTTTAAAGTTATTTTACGAATTATGTTTTCCAATTATTAAAATAAAATCACAGAATAGATCCAAAAGGGAATGCTGGCTTACTAAAGGAATTAGAAGATCATGTCTGACTAAGAGAAGACTATTCATAATTAACATGCTATCGCGGAGTAATAGATCAAATCATGACAAAGAGTTAAAAAAATACACAAAATTACTTAGGAAATGCATACACACTTCAAAACGAATCAATAATTTAAAATATATTCATAATCATAATAACAAGTGCAAAGCTGCATGGAATCTTATAAAAGATAATATAAATGAGTGTGAACACAGAAACGATATTAATGTCATTGAAACGAATACATTAACAACTGACCAACCAAATATTATTTGCGAATTATTCAATAATTATTTTATAAATAATATACATTCACAGCCAGAAGATGACATTAATATTCATAAACAGATTTTTGACAATAATACTAATAATATAATGAATTCAATTTACTTAACGCCCACAGACTCATGTGAAATATCTAAAATAATTATGTCACTAAATAATACAAACGCCGTTGGATACGATGGGTTAAGAACCGGTATTTTAAAGAAATGTGCTGAAATAATAAGCCATCCAATCTCATTCTTAATAAATCTCTCATTTGAAACAGGTATTTATCCTACTATGTTGAAATACTCGGTAGTAAAACCAATGTTTAAAAAAGATAATCCCCGAGATTTAAATAACTATAGACCCATAACACTGATACCAATCATAGCTAAAATATTTGAAAAGGCTATAATTAAAAGATTAAACAGTTTCTTTGAAAAAAAACAAAATTCTCTCAAATATGCAATTTGGATTTCGCAACGGTAGTTCCACGACATTAGCTTGCTTTAATATGACGAAACTTATAATGGACAGTCTTAATGACATAAAAATAACTGCGTTAAAAACAACCGACTTCATAAACAGAAAAGTAAAAAATAAAAAAGATTTGATATTATTAATTACTACATATTATTTAGATGTGCTATTTACTAAAAAGGTTTGATGTCGGTGCACGGGCTTAATACTAGTGTTTGGCACCGACTTCAAACCTATTTAATAAATAGCACATCTAAATAATATGTAGTAATTAATAATATCAAATCTTTTTTATTTTTTACTTTTCTGTTTATGAAGTCGGTTGTTTTTAACGCAGTTATTTTTATTTAATACTTTTTAGTGTATTTATCAACACGAATCAAACGAGCCCAATCTCGATATAATTGAGTCAATATATTACTGAGTTCCTAAGGCCACCTTCCGATTCCATCATCAAATCAGCTCTATGTCTATGATAATGTTTCATCGCTATCAAATTTACATAAGTATACAAAATTTCAGCTCAATCGGTTACCGGGAAGTGAATCAAAGTTACTTGCTACATTTCAATGAAGTCATCGAGTACAGACAAAAATGCTCATAAAATAAAAACTACTGGGTTTATCCGAATAAAATTTTTATGGGACCAATTCGACACCATCCCGCATCGAACAAAAAAAGAATCACGTAAATCGGTTAAGAAACCTAGGAGTAATCGGTGTACATACATCCAAAAAAAAAAAATTATACCGGCCGAATTGATAACCTCCTCGTTTTTTTGGAAGTCGGTTAAAAATACCTATTAATGCCCTATTGCTTGATATGTCTAAGGCATTTGACAACGTAAATCATAGCAAGTTACTCTATAAACTTTATAATTATGGTATAAGAGGAAAAGCATATGACTTAATGGATTCGTACCTGAGTGATAGACAACAATGCACTGAAATTACGAAAATAGATGGAAATTTGAAACGCACTTACTGTTCCAAGTACAGAAACATTGAACGAGGTGTGCCTCAAGGCAGTATAATAGGTCCATTTTTATTTTTGACGTATATCAATGATCTGCCAATGTATCTCGACTGTCCATGTGTTTTGTATGCGGACGATACGACTATTTTTGTGCAGTGTACGAATGTTAATACATACGAAACAGAAATAAACAATATACTTCAAAAAACAATACATTGGTTACAATCCAATAATCTTCAAGTTAATTTACAAAAAACAAATTTTATTCAGTTCTGCCCGTATAATGGAATAACTCACAATTTAACAATAAAATACAAAGAACACATAATACAAGAAGTCGAAACCGCTAAATTTCTTGGGGTAATTTATGATAAACACTGTAACTGGAAGTC
>CAJQZM010036624.1:27318-53466 GCA_907164665.1 Colias nastes
ATTTGTCCTACAAAATCTATGGTTTGATCAAAGAGTCCCCTCTTTCCGATGTGTATCGATAACGAGGTCATCATAAATGATTACTAACCAGCTGATTTTTTTGTTTTCACTTAGTTAATATTTATATAATTCAACAGACATATTGTCCTACAAATTGTGTAATAAATATTTGAGAACAATCAAATCAAAACATTTTATCCTTGTTACCTCTGTAAGCTACCAAAATCGAGAGTTTCGTACAGGAAATTATTGGGCGTCTCATCAAAATAAAGCTACTCACGGAAAATTAGCTTGATAGTAATCACGTGCAAAAATGGGCGAAGGATCCTGGACTATCCTAACTTTTCATTCAAACGTCGAACGTAAATTCTTCTGTTTTGGTTTTGGCCTGGTCAATTCTAGAAGCGACTGCAAAACTCGGTCAATCCTCGACCTAATTTTTTATTTAAACAATTTATTGTTTAAATAAAAAATTAGGTCGAGGAATACTTTTTAGGATGTCTCAGTGTCTATATTGTTGTATATTTTATAAGAAAACTTCTTCTTTAAAATTCTGTGTAAACTACAAAGACACGAACGTTCCGCATTGAAAAAATTAAACACGCCTCAGGTTATTGGCTATTAAACAAACTGGACAATGAAAATCAATAAATTGTCTCGGACACTTTTTAGATATTGAATAAATCTTTAATTTAAGATATTATAACACATTGTTAATAATTTAGATTTCTTAAACGAGCTCCTAAAGAATTACAGAAACAAGTCAAAATCACTCTAAAATCGATACGGCCTCTTAAACAAACAATAAGATTTCAAAATATTATTTTTTCATACCTCATCTTACAAACCAACCTCGGACCTCCGTATATTCCAAAGCATCTCAAATACAAAGTGAATATCACGTATTACTGACCAATCAGGTATCAGAACTGGCAGAGTTAAATTCGGTTCTTAAGACTTGTGAGGTGAGGGGAGCTGGTGTAAAAAGCTGCTAAAATGATAAAATTCTTTCAAATATACGGAAATAAGACCTGTTTTGACGTTTGCCTGACCAAATTAGTTTTTCCCAGGTTTGACGAAAACTGTTTAGTAAAAGGCAGAAATATTTATTACATTTATTTGGACCAAGTCATTATGTCAGACCCGAGGATTGACCAGTCCAACCTACGAGTGCCCGAGATTCGGGGTTTGACTATAAAACTTTGATGGAAAATCAACATCAAGTATTTTGTAACATAAATAAAATATAGAACAAATATTGAGAACTTAATAACGATTACTAAAACTTTGGTAGATAATAATCATCATTTATTATCTAATACATATAAAAAACTAACGGGGTGCGGGTGGCATCTTGTCGAGCGACGTGAAGCGAGCCGCTCACCCATCCCCTCGCTCACCTCGCTGCGCGAGAGCGCTGTTTGGTTTGACTTTTGCGGACGTAGTAACTTAGTAAAAACTAGTATTTTTTCATTCCGGGACAACTAGTAAAATTACTGGACACGGGACAGCACGCAAAATTCCGGGACAATCCCGGAAATCCCGGCCATCTGGCAACCCTAGGTACTGCAGAAGGGTGTGTTCGATCTTTATCGGATAGGTTAGATATATATTAGATTAATATTTGTGTAAACATATTATATAGATATTATAAATACCCTAATTTAATCTATATTGTCATTGATATAACGTAATAATATTTTATTTATTTGTTCACAAATGCTATTTTTAGTTTGCAGGTAAATTTCAACTTAAAAACGTTATTTAGTCTTAGAAATAGTGATATATGCATCAGTGTCGTTCGCTTATACAAGGGAAGATAGAACTATAGTCAATCTTTGTAATAAAGCTCTTAATTTGCTATAATATTTTCCCGCCAAACCATCCATTTATAGAACATGACGTGTTTATTCCTAGCTGTTATGTCGACACTTAATATGGTGTTTAACTTTCACACGCTCGAAGAAAACCGCACGTAATTGCATTGGAAAAGCTGACATGACTGGACACATAGATACTTATGGAGTTTTTAACTCATTTCATCAATATGTTGCAAATTCTTGTATGATTTTAATTTTTTATGTAATGTAGGTATACTTTGTAATATGTACATATCAAATCAAATGGTGTGTTTTGGACAAAATTAATAAGTACGGGGATAATTAATAAGTACGATTTTTCTTTGTTTATCTGTCAGTTCACAAAAAAGTTAAATCTTACTAATGTGAAAGTTTGTATGTTTGTTTTTGTTTCTTACTCCTTTTCGCAAAAACTACTAGACCGATTTTCATGAAATTTGGCACGAAAATAGAGGGTAACTAGGATTAACACACAGTGATAGTTTTTATCTCCAAAATTTCTCGAGAACGGGAACTATGTGGGATTTCCTTTGACAAGCGGGCAAAAAGCTAGGTAGTAAATAAATAAAAGGTAGGTAACTAGGTCAAGTCTAATGCTGCGTTCTTAATTAATAACCAGATATTAAGTTTTACGCGATAAAACCAGAAAGCACAGATTTTATAATATTAAGTCTAAACAAAACTGTTAACAATTAAACACTGATGTTTTATACTCCATATACTAACACATCAAACCCTGAAAAATTAAAACTAGATCAGCCATTCAAAGAGTCCACACACATACACACTTGGAATACAATAACACACACACACACACAACCGTTTATCTCGCGCACCACACATTCCAATGTAACCGTAATACGAACCCAATCACCCAGAAAATTAGGTCGCATTTTCCATGGTACATCAATTTTCTAGCAATTTGCCGATATCGTTAAATCAGTTCAATGGAGAGGTTTTATGAGATTTATTACATTTATACTTTGGTTCATGAAAAACTGATTATTGTGTGTAATGAAAATTTAAATTGGATTGGCGTGAAAATATTTTTATTTTTTACGGGTCGTACGTTTTTTAAATGTAAGTGCTTCTTATTTGAGGAAAACAATTTATCGATTGAGTTACTTTTAAATACAAATGTACATATAAATTATGAGAGCTTTCATATTATCTACACGCACCCATTTTACAATTCAAGTCTACACTTAAACTAGAGTCGCATTTATTTTTGAACATAGATACTGTATAGTAAAATTGCATAAGTGTGAGTACTGTGAAGATGCCAGCTTTCCTAGCAATCGGCCTGTACAAGTGTTTTTTTGAAAGTAATCCGAGGACTACGATGTGTCTATTATAGATATAATATAAGTCATCTCTATAAACATAATATTCAGTGATTAAGGTTAAATACGTTATAAATAACACTATATGATACAATAAAGTTAATATGAGTAGAGACAGGTGTTGACCCAAATCTGAACTTAGCTTATAGAACTCATAAACAATGGTCGTCAAAAAATAATATCAAAGTTAAGATAATCAAATTCGTTGATAAATTTTGTCCTAATAAAATTATAAAGAGAAAGTTTGTGAGGATTTATATATTTCAAAAAAAAAAAAAAACTACTTCCTTGACGAATTGAAACTATATTGATATAGGACATAGGTTATAAGTACATTAGAATAACACATGAGCTATAGAAATAGGTACCTACATACTTGATTTTGTTCGTGGGTTCGTCTGCACGTGAAACCACGCGGCACAGCTAGTAAATTATAATCAATCTTATAGCGCACTTATAAACAAGTCTGGACAAAGAATAATATCAAAACTTAGGAAATCCTTTTTGTTGAAGTTTATCTCTAGGGCTTCAAGAAACTTTTAATTGGGAAGATAAGTTTGAATACAAATTAATTTTTATTCTATTAGAGTTTTTTATTATAATTTGACTACTGGCAGCATTGTTGAGTATTAAACTTACGATCTCTCTCTCCATAGTAAAATAATATAAATAAATAAAAAAGTAGATCACACATTTGGCTGCAGAAAAAAAACGAATAAAAAAACTATCCTTAAGCGCCAGACTCAACGTAAAATACATTTAAGTAATAATTATTTACATAATCTTCATAACATTCAAAAAAAGAACACAAAAAATAAAAAATATAAACTGTGACGTCACGATCATAAAACAGCACATTGATTGGCTGACGAGCCCCCAGTCACGCGTGCATAGAATTTCGAGCTTGCTCAGATTTAAATTTAGAACCGCGCCCAGTACTTTTAAATAGAATTAATACAGGATTCGATATTTAAATTCTAATGGTAATGCTAGTGCCAGACTATTAAACTGCCAAGAGTATAAAATTATAGATAACGTTTTACGATATTTTTATTTATTTATTTACATTCACATTTCATAAACAATTTACACATATAGTTAATAGGTACCATAAATTTATATTAGTTTTACGATATTATATTGTAATAAGAATAATAATAAAAAATTACGTTACAAAGATACATAAAATTATTGTATCGTCACCGATCCGTGATAAGTGTAAAAAAAAAAATCTGTCCGTGCTTACAGCAGATCAAAATGGAAATCGAAAAGAGTTGTATACACGTAAAGCTAATAAAAGCGTGTTAAAACTGATTCTAACGTTACCTATAGATGGATATGTATTATGTAGTGCATATCGGATAAGTTGATATATAGAGTATAGACATTAGACAACCTTATAATAAAGCCCGACTCCAGAGACAGAAACCTCATCTATACGTAATAAACGATTTCTACACAGAGGCATTTGCGACGTAAATGACATTTCAAATTGCTAAAGATAACAGTTGAGGAAGGTTTGTTGAGAAGTTTACATATCTGGAATTGTAATTATATATATAATACATGCCTTTAATACAATAATACTTAAATTACGTTTCGATAAGAAACTTGTTTCTGAAATACCATGCAGAAGTTCAAAATGTACAATCTTAATTGTCGAATAAAGAGTATGGTTCCAATCATTAATTCATTTATGTATTCATTCTCTTGATGACAATCTAAAACACTTTCAAATATCAGTGACCTCAATATTTAAATAAAATAATAATCGAAAACGTAAACACTATAGATTATGACGTCACAGTCATAAATTGTCACAGAATTGGCAGCCGAGCCTCCTGTTTGTAAAAAATTGCTCAGATACCGATATAGAAAGCCCGCGTTTATTGTCTCTATTAGAAATTTAAATAACACGGTATATATTTAATCTCTTTAACCTTTGATAAAAGAGAATAATATGTTAAATCGCATTAGTTTTATGTTGAATCGTTTTGCGCCATTAGGATGTTTTTACATGTTAATTTTGGTGTCACAGAAAAAATAAAATTCACATGGTATCTTTATTTATTGTCTTCTTACATTCTTAGAGTACAAACTACAAATCCTTATAACAATTATCTTTACCTACGTTTGATAAAATATCCTTAATTACAATACATATAAATACTTCATTGTTGTAATTTCTTTCTTTTAGTAAAAAAGCTTATTACCTAAAGTACTAATCTTTATTTACGTTTGATATAATAACCTCACACAATATATAGGTAAATATTTAATTGTTTATATCACAATTTTCTCGACCAGGGTCCAGGTTTAGGATAAGAACATGACGTCAATGATTACGAAAATACTCTGCGTAGGTACGTGACATCAGCTTGGTTAAAATATCACGAATTAGAATTAATTTTCTTGTTAATTAGTTTAGCTTAATGTTTTTATAATTGTTAAAAACTAAGAAATATATGGAATAATTAATATCCGATAAGTGAGGGACGATTATATATAAATTAATGAATTAAGGGAATTCCCTCCATTGACGTTGGTTCCTACTCAAAAATCAAAGACTTTTTCACTTTTTTAATGGAAATAGATGTATTTAAGCGAACAATAGTTATTTCCCATATTATGTGCATATAAAATCTAAATCGTGTTCTTTATTTTATCAACAGCAGTTGTATAAAACAATTTTGTGTTATGCCTATAAACCTCAAAAATTGAAAAAACACAAGTTCATTTACCAGCGTATTGAAAAACAATTCAGGAGAATTCATGCCTCGATCATTATTATATAAAAAGTCATTGAACTTTTCCGTAACAACAGGAAAATAATGAATTACGAAACATTTAAATACAATCGAATTATATTATATTGGCTGCTAGTTAAGTATTAATTCATATTGGTAAGTACGTATACGCATGTATAGCTGTATCTACGTTTTATATTCTTGTTGCATCGTGGTATTCCCTGATGGTGGTTACGATGGCAATTCTAAAGATTTTCCTCTTAGCGTTATTTATAAATAACCTTTAAACCTTTTTTTTATAAACCTTTAAACAATAATTCATTGAAAAAAAATGAGCTAAATCTAAAATAAAATTACATGTGCGAATTGACATCCCAAACTATCCGACTATCACCTTTGATCAAGACACAAAGAAAAAGAAATCCAATTGATCATCGTTTTAATTATTTATTTTCATTTTAAATATTTGCACACTCGAATAAAGAATGTAGTAATAAATATTCGTAACATAATTTGAATTTTATTTTTTAGGAAGGACTTGTGTTATTGGAAAATATCGTTGAAATGACGGTAACTTTCTATCAAAGCTCTACTTTACTCCTAATAACATTGGACAGCCAACTAAGCAGTGTACTATAAACAAAAAAGGAATGCGCTGGCGACTGGCGTCAGTGATTCAGAGATGGCGTCACCAAACCCATATGGGGATAGATGAATGGACAGAGACGTGGTATTAATCACACTTAGATTTTATCCTGTCGATTCAATCTACATGTGAACTAGTATTATTTAATTGCTCTTAAGAAGACTTGGTTATTTCAGAGCCTATTATTCTTCCAAATGTAAGTTTCGTAAGGTTATTTTAATTTATTCAACTGTTTCACATTACAATTAATATATAGAAGTTTTTAATTCGCAGGAATTACACGCCTTATTAAAATAATTTGTTCACTGGAGAAGATAATCTTTTGTCACTGGTCTTGACCCAGAGTCAAATTCTGACTTTATCTGTTTATTTACAGCAAGAGCTAGTAAAATAAACAACTACAGAGGTACAATCATTGCAAAAATATCTCTCAGACGCCCACCAGACGCCTGGTTACCTAACAAAGGGACATAACAATAAAACAAAACAATTTGGAGCGCGTTCGTCTCGCTCCAAAAACTACGCATAGGCGTTTCGTAAACACGCCGTAGACATTAGTGGAAAAACACCTATTTTCGTCGCTAAAGTAAAAAGTAAAAACATCTATATTTCCGTCGCTAAATAAACAATTAATTATAGACTACCTATTCATTAACGTATTTTTAATTTCAAATAGCATAGTTGGTTATTGGTTATTTTCGCTTTGTCGAGGTAATGAAACGTTTGTATGTAATTTGTTCATCTAATAGTATTTCATTGTCTTTAATCCGTTTTCATCACAAAGGGAATGTAATATCTTTCTTTCGTTAAATGTATTGATAAAGTTTATTTCAAACATGCTGAAACGGCCGTTCATATCCCAACAATCAGAACGGAAATCAGTAAGTAAGGACATATATTCCCCACATAAGCAAATAGTGGAAACAAAGGAGAGGTCAATGAACCGATAAATCTTGCCAATTTGGCTTCAGAGCTTCATCTTTGTGACTTGGCGACGGGAATCGTGATGACTCATCAACGGGAGCCTTTTAATATTCAGCCATTGTTTTCTTAATAAAATATATGGTGACGGAATTAAGATGTTTATGATACGCGACTATGGCTAAAAGAAAGTTCTTTTTAACATTTTGAGATTAATGTAAGATTTATGAATTAATGTTCTCGAAACGAAAAATATGGAAGACTTACACGTAAATGACAAAAGGTAGTTTGTGGTATAGACCCGCAAAATTCAAAAGATATCTTAGCAATTTTCTGAATAAGTATAATATTATGATAAATAATAAATGCTGGACGTCATGCGGTTGCATTGACGACATTTAATGCGAAATATTTTATGAATGAGGGCAATTGTGGATGTTGTAATAACTAAAAGTTACATTTTCAATTTATGTACCACAATTCACGAAGAAAATTGGCTTTTGAAGCTGAATCGAATTCGATGAGACTTGGTCTGCAAAAAAATCATCAGTTCAACAGACACTTAGATTTCATTCCTACTTCAGACGGGCAGGGAAATTCATGTCTGTATCGTCGAAATAAACCTTTTAAAAAATTCTAACCTTTTATTAAATCGAGCAACTAAAATAAATTTTTACTTTAGGTCAGATGTCCTATCAATAACAAGTCCACTTCCGCTGTTAACACATTATCAGTTTAAAATGACCCTGAGGGCTTTCACTCCACATGCTGATCGTAAATTATTGCAAACGATTGCCTTCACTGCTCGTATGGATTGGTTTATACGATCAATGCAATTAATTGTTTATTTATTACACTTGCTTGTTTTAAGGGCAGCAATTACCATTAAAATGTTAATTTGTTGCAGAAGTTTGTTATGTAATTTATATCGAGTTGACATTTGGAATTTGGGTACGACGCAACAATCTTTTTGCAACTGAACATGTTAGGCTGATTTTAGTCTCACGCTCACCGTCAGCGCTCATAGCTCAGCGCGTATTGTCAGCGCTGAGGCTCAGCGTGGCTCGTTTTAGTATCGTACTGACCGCCATACTGTACAGACGACGACCAAAATGCGGAGTGTACGCGCTGACGACGTCCGCTCCGCTCGACGCTAGAACGCTCACTGAAAGCAGAGGCGCTCGGGCGACGGGCGATCGTCAGCGCCGACAGCTACGCGGGGCCGACGCGCGACGCGTACGGCCGCGTAGCTATCAGCGCTGACCACTGTGCGCGCTGATAGGTACGCATCATTTAAAAACGCTTCCTAGAAGTCCATATATCTCGGCCATCAGCGCTGACGGTGCGCGTGCCGTCGGCGTAAAACTAAAACCAGCCTTAGTTAAGAAATATACTAGCTGCCCGTCCCGGCTTCGGCCAGGTTGACTCGAGATAAAAACAAAAGAAAATATAGTCACTCAAAAAGTTAATATTCTACTGGTGAAGGAATTTTTAAAATCGGTTAAATAGTTTCCGACCTTATTCAATAGAATGAAACAATGAAATATTTATTCTTTATAACATTAGCGTTGATATTAGTGATGTGATGTTATGATTTTTTTTGCAGGAATTCAATCAAAGCATAAATTATATCAAAAAGGTTTTCGGAATTAGACTTATCGCTATCAAATCAGTGTAAAACTGTAAACCTACAATTTTCTGGCTTGATAATACTTTCCCTACACCCCGCTTCCTAGAGAAAGTGATTTATTTATATAACAATAAAATTGTCAATCGAGAGAGCGGTCAGTAAATTGATATCCGAGAAATAGGTTTCCGTGACGATAATAATACGCGGTTAATCTTCACCGCCTACCGCAATATTAAATTAAATCATGTTTCATGGTAGTTGAATCGGTTTTATTGCCAGATACTTGTCCTAGATACAGTTTCACAATGCTGAATGCGAGAAATCTCAATCTGTTTCGGTGAAGCTACTAATTGGGAAGAGGTATTGAGAGGTACTTCATAAGATAATGGAGACAGTGAAAAAGAAATGTAGAATACAGATGATTTTAAATTTGAAGACAATATTGTATCAACAATATCGTATAGAAATCGAATGTATCGAATCGAAAAATCGAAAGTTACAAAGAAATTAGTCGCGATTTTGATTTTTAAATTTGGGCTATCATCTCTTGTAAAGGAGAAAATATATGAATGACAACAGAAAAAAACAGAATATTTATAAAATCATATAGATCAGCAAATGTACTGTCAGAATATTTTTTTAGAGGGAAAAAATTTTCATAGGAGTTTCATAAAATTGAGTATCAGAATAGATGTATTAATTTAGACGAAGTTGTATCATCAGAGCAGTCTTATAATGTTTCAATTTAATTGCACAGTGCACACCCAATATCTCTAGATTCCGATTTATTTGCTACTTAAACTATAAACACTTCTTAATTACGGTTTCAATTGCACTAGTAGATAAAATAGATTGATATACTGAAGGAAATACAATATCCTTAATGGACGAATACATAGATATAGACTTGTTTATTTCCTCTAAGTTAAAATGTTATAGATATGCGAATGTAAATCATAATAATGGTATCTTAATACTTGATACTGATGATTATATTAATTTACATTACATTTGCACTCCAAATTTAATAAAACCTTGTAATAACTGACGTTTGACTGATATTAATTATCATAACAAATATTTTAGAACAAGGTTAATAGGTGTTAATATTTTACCACGAGGTTTGACAAAATTATATTTCCGTGAATGCAAATATACTTACACATCAACAAATCAAATGATTTGTTTAATATTAAGCTTTATAAATTGCACGTGCAGAGCAGTTTATTATTTACTAGCGGTCCGCCCCGGCTTCGCCCGTGGTACATATTTAAGTTTTCTCTCCATAAGAACCATCCTCTCACTTCAAGGAATATAATAAAAAAAGAATTATCGAAATCGGCTCACCCGTTCACGCGTGATGCCGTGACCAAGGAAAACGGGTTTCATTTTTATAAATATAGAAATATTTTTGAGACGTTTTCTTGTGTATGTTTGTTTTGAGCCCCGTATTCATGTCAACATTTGTTTCGAAACAAAGTTGGATCATATGATTCAACTTTATAGCGGGGTTGTTGTCAACATGTTGCTGTCAACTCTGACAGATATGACACGTTGAAAAGCTCTCGTCCGCGGAGCGAAACCATTTATAAAAAAAGTTTCCAGCAACTTTATTGATCAACTCTTGCTCAACAACTTTTTGTGAACTCGGAAGACTTACTATTATATTTTATCATTAAATTTACAAAGCTTTCAAATTCTCCTATCATACAGTCATTTCACCATCAGTTACCTACAAAAATGTTTCTAGAACAATCTACATATTTTCACCATCATTTACAAAAAATGTATCTAGAACAATCTACATATTAACCTATCAATTAAAACAGACCACAAGCGAGCCGCGACATCGATACCCATCGGTTACGGTCGGGGATCCGGCGCCTGCGCTGGCGCATGTCGCTTGAATGCTTGATGCTCGTGTCGCAGGCAAATTGTAAAATTGCGCCATTTGCATATTGTCACTTGTCAGTTTATAAATAGACGGCATTTTGTATTACGCTGAGAATTTACTTTTTTAAAAACGTACACAAGGCCAACGGACGCTTACTTCAGCGTACTACTACTAAAAATAATTAATTTACCTAGTAAAACCACATAAACTAATGACATTATTGTATTTTCACCGATCCTTGATAAGTGCAGAATGTGAAAAAAATCTTTCCGTTTTAAGTGGATCAAAATCGAATCTAAATGCGTCGATATACAAACATACAAACTAATAAATGCTTGTCAATAAAATGAATCTAACTTAACCTACAGAGTGCTCAAACCAAACGAAAATTTCTTATTCCGAATTCTAGGTATACTTAAGGACGCTGTCACAAATCTGCGTTACTCAAATTTAGGTATCTAACGTCGCCACGTGGTTCGCGGGAACATCACGCTCACCTAAACATAGCGCATTCCATTTTATAGACCATCTTCATACTTGATATTATTATTTTTTTTATATTTTTATTGAAATTGATTCCAGAAGATTACTGGGAACTTTAAAAATTCATTTTGTAAGTCTAATCCTTATAAGTATTTTAGTGTATTCAACCAACTTAAAAAAGTGTGACTATTTTACAACAATTTGAATATGAATTGTATTATTGTATACAATATCGAAGCTTTTTAAGAAATGTATAAAATACTTTTTTAAGAATTATTATCATACATAATATTATTTGTATCTCACTTCCATAATACTCGGGTACCATCATAAGGAAGGTACCCGGTCCTTTGGAAGGCTTACGTGGGGACACGGATCCAACACGCAGAGGCCCTTTAGAGAACTTTACTGTGTTGTGGGACACCAGCCGCAGCCTGCCCATGACTGCACCATAGAGATACAGCCCTGGGCAGTCCGCGGCCGATGTAGGACTATTTCGAGGTATGGAAAACAAAATAAACTGGGCTATGGAGTGGGATGTTAAATGGGCCGGTAATTGGGGACTATTGGGAACTATGGCACCTGCCTTTCTACTAAAAGAAAGTAAAAATATGTTGGCAGGTGGTGACTCGCCCTCTCACTTATTATTATGTTACCGGCAATATATTAAACCCGGCATTGTATGCAATTCTTAGTAAATGTATGTTATTCCGAGAAACAGTCGGAATGAAATAAATTAAATTCGTTACCACACATTCACATTAGGCTATATCTTTAAACCTGAACTTTTCCTAAGTAGCAAACACATTTGCAAATGTGGGTGGTTTTTGGGGTAGCTATTAATCAATATGAGGTCAAAACTAAAATCCAAGATGGCGCCGACAAAAATTTTACATCTTTTCGTCATGGGTGTCATTTTCATGGTTTTTGGGGTAGCTATTAACCAATATGAGGTCAAAACTGAAATCCAAGATGGCGCCGACGAAAATTTGAAATCTTTTCGTCATGGGTGTCATTTTCAAGGAGTTGGAGTAGCTATTAATTAATATGAGGTCAAATCTAAAATCCAAAATGGCGCCGACGACAATTTGACATCATTTCGTCACGGGTGTCATTTTCATGGTTTTTGGGGTAGCTATTAACCAATATGAGGTCAAAACTAAAATCCAAGATGGCGCCGACAAAAATTTTACATATTTTCGTCATGGGTGTCATTTTCATGGTTATTGGGGTAGCTATTAACGAATATGAGGTCAAAACTAAAATCCAAGATGGCGCCGACGAAAATTTTACATCTTTTCGACATGGGTGTCATTTTCATGGTTTTTGGGGTAGCTATTAACCAATATGAGGTCAAAACTAAAATCGAAGATGGCGCCGACGAAAATTTTACATCATTTCGTCACGGGTGTCATTTTCATGGCTTTTGGGGTAGCTATTAACCAATATGAGGTCAAAACTAAAATCCAAGATGGCGCCGACGAAAATTTTACATATTTTCGTCATGGGTGTCATTTTCATGGTTATTGGGGTATCTATTAACCAATATGAGGTCAAAACTAAAATCCAAGATGGCGCCGACGAAAATTTTACATCTTTTCGACACGGGTGTCATTTTCATGGTTTTTGGGGTAGCTATTAACCAACATGAGGTCAAAACTAAAATCGAAGACGGTGTCGACGAAACTTTTACATCTTTTCGGCATGGGTGTCATTTTCAAGGTTTTTGAGACAGCTATTACCAAATCCCCAATGTAACCGTCGATAATTAGGTATATTTTTCTTACTCCTTTAAAGTAAACTTAAATAAAATAACAAAAACGTTAACAACCACAGGTTTTGTAGAAAGTCTTAAAAAAAACAATTTTAAAGAACATTGAAATGCATATTTAGAAATTTAATATAAAACGCAACTCTGTGGCAATCATGTTAATATTCTGACAGATATTATTAACTTTAAATAATATATTCTTTAAATATATTCGCTAAACTTTATTTAAAATAAAGTTTATCTAAAACATTTAAACGAAGAGAATAAAATAAAAAAGAACGTGTGTGCCGAGAAAACGTGTCAGGAGTGAAACTTCTTTGGCGAGATTCATAGATACCAAAATCGCCGCCTTGCTCCATAACGCGACAGTATTACCATGACGCGATCTTGAAATTCGACGACCATCTTGGATTTTAGTTTTGACCTCATATTCGTTAATAGCTACCCCAAAAACCATGAAAATGACACCCATCACGAAAAATGTCAAATTTTCGTCAGCGCCATCTTGGATTATAGTTTTGACCTCATATTCGTTAATAGCTACCCCAAAAACCATGAAAATGACACCCATGATGAAAAGATGTCAAATTTTTCGTCGGCGCCATCTTGGATTTTAGTTTTGACCTCAAATTGGTTAATAGCTACCCCAAAAACCATGATAATGACACCCATGACGAAAATATGTAAAATTTTCGTCGGCGCCATCTTGGATTTCAGTTTTGACCTCATATTGGTTAATAGCTACCCCAAAAACCATGAAAATGACACCCATGACGAAAAGATGTAAAATTTTTGTCGGCGCCATCTTGGATTATAGTTTTGACCTCATATCCGTTAATAGCTACCCCAAAAACCATGAAAATGACACCCATGACGAAAAGATGTAAAATTTTCGTCGGCGCCATCTTGGATTATAGTTTTGACCTCATATTCGTTAATAGCTACCCCAAAAACCATGAAAATGACACCCATCACGAAAAAAAGTCAAATTTTCGTCAGCGCCATCTTGGATTATAGTTTTGACCTATTATTCGTTAATAGCTACCCCAAAAACCATGAAAATGACAACCATGACGAAAATATGTCAAATTTTTCGTCGGCGCCATCTTGGATTTTAGTTTTGACCTCATATTGGTTAATAGCTACCCCAAAAACCATGAAAATGACACCCATGACGAAAAGATGTACAATTTTCGTCGGCGCCATCTTGGATTTCAGTTTTGACCTCATATTCGGTAATAGCTACCCCAAAAACTATGAAAATGACACCCATCACGAAAAAAAGCCAAATTTTCGTCGACGCCATCTTGAATTGTTTTACCCCACCAATCTATTCAACAACCCATAAAAAAGAGGATCTCAGGCAAGGTAATTTTTAAAACATAATTTTAAATTACAAATAATTGGAATATGAAACTTATACAGTTTACTCTTATAAAGTATCAAATATTTCAAATCACGAAAAAGACAGTGCACGCACGATAATCTTTTTTATTTCGTTTTTATTTTTGGCACGAGGAGCGATACACCCGTCCTTCCAAGAGCGCTTCTGAGCGCGGTCTGACGAACCGCGAGAACAAAATGTATGAAGAAATCGACAAGTATTTTTAATTTAGCTCATTATTGAATTAAAATTTTGATTTAGATTCATAAAAATTACACCATATATAAAGGACTATATATCCCTCAATAAGATATAGTTAAGAAGATAGATTAGGCTCTTAATTTTCCTAAAATGGTACCGTTTTAGACCCCATTTTTTTGCATTTTATGCGTTTATTGTGATGGAAAAAACGTATTTCAGCGACAATTTTGTATGACGTCGTACAATTTTTATAAGATGAACGTAGAGCTGAATATATTATCTTTAAATTAAGATATTACTATGTTCTCACGTGTAATTGCTTTAAGTTAAAATGGTACCGAAAAACAGCGTGTTTTTTGTAAAAATACGTTATAGCGTCCTTAATACAAAATATCGAGCGTTTGTAAACTTACGGCACTGTTTGTAAACGGCAAAATTATTCAATTTGCCTGTGACACCATCGCATGTTAGATCTATGCTAAATTGACACATGATTGATTCTATGCGATAGTCTTATTTACATATAAGATGTATGGTGGAGGGGATACCGTTAAATCGTGTAGATTGATGTTTGTTGTGCTTGTAAATAATAATAATGGATATGTAGGGCAAAATTAGATTAAGAGTACTTTTAATCGATACGACTACATATGTAATGCGACTATTATGTAATGTCTCTGGCTAGTGTAAAAATAAGAGCTTTTAAATAAGCATTTGAATGTAGAGTAAGCAAACAGAGATTACTTGCCTGGTGACGAATTGAATTGCCAACAATAAGGCCTATATTATAATCTTTGAACGGCATTTCATCCAAATTAGTCGAGCTGTTTTACGTAATTGAGTAACGTACAAATATCTGAGACTTACAAGCTTTAAAGTTGCAAAATATTAATAGATTTTTATATTAATTAAATTGACGTTATTTTAAGACTAATTTATGTAGGTATATAGTATTTACACTGGCATACTTAGTTTTACATAGTTTTATGTAAAATAAAACCTTCATGTCTATGTTTTTACAATTGAACTGCGCAGTACCTAATGAAGCATGCCTTATCTAACCGCAGCTAGTCTAGATTGCTAGATTACGTTATTTTTATGTAACCACACTGTTGATAGTGTTACTTATTTTGTATTACTATAAACAAACATATTTTACTACATGCTGTATATAATTTTACACTTATTCGCTCTCTTATTGGATGTATAGCACATATTATTGATATCAGTTTTACTTATGGGGATAAAGTTTGTTTACATCTAAGGTTCGGCGCAAACGAGCCACCGACCACGGCCACAGCCCACCGTCACCGGTGGCCAGTGACCGACACTTTTTTTTTCATATAGGTATTTTGTCGAGAACACCGGTGGCCGGCCAATGGCGGCCACATGCTACAAAAGTGACCGCGACAAAATTTATGAAAAAATTGGTTGTCTGTAAAGTCTGTTTACTGACGATAGTTGAACGTGACAACGTCCGATTGTGCTTCTTTGTCGCTCGTTCCGCGCTCTCGCTTGCACTTCAAGCCTTACATGGAACGCCTCAGAGCGAGGTAACGCCGCATGAGTCATGTTTTTTCGTGCGTGCAGCCGGCGCTATCGAATTATAAGACGTCGTCACGTCAAAAATATTATGTCAAGTGGTTGTCGCTGGGCAGTGGGCACCGGTGCGGTGGCTCGTTAGCGCCCACCCTTAGATGTAAATGTACCCTTAATAGAACGAAGTACAACCCATTCCATTAATATTTTGTTTACAACGATATTTTTCTTCCACCAAATTAAGGTGGCTACTATGTTTTACTACACTTTTATGAAAGTAATGCATTATCTACTCTTTATATTGCACTAATATAAAGAAGAGTTAACCAATACGATAGACATATTGCTTAACAGGCGTATGATGACGCATGGAGAAAGCAAACACTTTCTAATGCATCAGCTAAATTGTATTGTAATCTAATATCTGATAAAAACTCTGAATCGCGATGTTTATAAAATTATCGATTTTATTTATATGATGGAAGAAGTAACTTCATTTCTATATGAATTAGTATAAAATGGACTCTTAAGTAACAACGATCTATGTTCGGTACTATGTTTTGTAATAACAAGAAACCATTCAATAAGCAGTATATCTATCCGCTATGCGCAGATATCGCCAAGATACCTACCAGAGAAGATCTCGTTATCAATTTTTGCGATACTACTAATTGACTAACCATTTCTAGGTATCTAAAATTTACTATAATTTATATTAATATTACCATTGTAGTAACTCTTTTTGAAATTGGTAACCACACAAAGAAATGATGACTATTAGACAGACAAGAGATAGAAATACAAAAAGTAACTAGACAATGTAGCTTTGGCATCCTTTATACATAAACCTATTCAATACATCTTCTCATTTAGTCATGTCCTAAAGCTAAAGCCTGCTTATACCACAACCATCGCCTACACAACATTCTTACCAATAAAACCTAGAAAACAGACAATCAAGCATTATTCTCAACTCACGTGCGAGTACAAGTATGCGCAGAGCACGTGCTATATGCACTGGCATTGCACATTAATTGTTAAAGCTATTTATATACCATTGATAAAGGTTATCTGTTGCATTGTTGGAGCAGCGTGTAGTCGTATGTTGATTAAATTGTGATGGTAATTGATCAAGATGATATTTGATGTTATTTTATGTACGTTTATATTTCATGAATAACTTCTAGTACTACGAGGGATTAAACTGAGTAAATCTATACATATAATAAATCTGTAGAAGGGTCAATTCTGTACATTGAAAATATTGAAAAAAATAAATAGCAGGGAGTGTTACTGGATCGATACCAAACCCAAATATGTTATTAAAAAAATTTTTGTCTGTCTGTCTGTCTGTCTGTCTGTATGTGAAGGCATCACGGGAAAACTGACGGTTCGATTTCGATGAAACTTGGTATAATTATACCTTACTATCCTGGGCATAAAATAGGATACTTTTTATCCTGGGAAAATACGTAGAAAAAAAATAAATCTTAATTTTTCAGTTTCCTCCATAGACGTTGTTCTGTAGAACCGCGAACACACGGTCACATACGGGTCTAGGTAATTAAGTGAGAAACGTCTTCCCAGTTCAAAATGGAGAAATAAACCATCCACGCGAAGACCGACATCCGCGCGGACGGAGTCGCGGGCGAAAGCTAGTGTAAAAATATAGTGTGTAAATTACTAAATATGTAAACAGTAAATCTTCGTAACTGTTTCTGCTTCATAATATGAAGCGTATGAATTCTTATGTATTTTGACGATTCAAAAGGATTTCTAAAGGAAGTCTAGTCAGTGTAATAATCATAAGGTGGTTGTATGGCTTTTATAATTTTAAAGCCATCGATTTAAAATCGACTTTAAGCTCGCGAATATTGTAATTATAAAAAAAAATGTCACGTAAAACATTTACTACCTTAATTAATACATCTTATTAAGACAATACTTTACTAATATACACTAGGGAAATTAATCAAGCGCAGACACATAAACAACACGCATATAAATACGCATTTATATTGTCTGTTTGTTCATACATCTGTGGTACAATGTCGCAGTATCTAAATGCGTCTGGCTAATTTATTAGTCTGTGTACGAAAACATACGTAGCGTAAGTTACACAGATCACAGAAACTAAAGGGAGATATGGTTAGGGGGCGGGGCCGGTGTCGCAGCAATATGTACAAAAAGAGAACAAACTGTAGCGGTGCTGTATACGTACGTCACTTACAATCTAGTGTGCGAACGAATAGTCGCTCTCATATTTTTGTGTGATGACACGCACACAACGCGAAGTATTGTTTTGATTTTGTTTACTGCAGTTGTGTGCGTAAATTTTTTATGAGACACGGTTTCGTACTCAGCGCAAGCGATTGGCATCTCTCTAGATCTCTATGGTAAGTTACGTCGAATTATTATTAGGTATTTAGGGCTTATAAGGGTAGGATTGAAGGGACCTATGGCCGTGAAGATAACGAATTTTAGTTACTACCTAATTTCATAAATTTCGTTGTTTTAATGAAGGGACAGATAGATATGTAGGAGGAAATTCTTTCTGACACTCAGACATCCTAACAAGTTTGTAAATGTTCAAAGTCAAGGCAAGAAAATATCTTTAAAAAGGCTTCCAAATAGGTTATAATAATATTACGATCTGCAATTATCTCTTAAAATGCTTACCATTACTGAAATAATTATGAATTTTATAAATATTCTTGCAGCAAAGAAGCGAGTCCGCAACCACGAGATACAACTCTTTGTACACAAAATGAAAAAGAAAAAAGTGAAAAACGTCTTTGAAATATGAATCTGCAAAGCAATTACTCGACATAAAACTCAGCAAAGAACCGGTTATATTAAGTTTGCTAGATATTCCCGTGGGAAGCATTCTAGCATCGTTTTATTACTATCATATAAATGACAATATTATGAGCATTTACTTTTAATGGTCTTACTGTATAGAGAAAAGATATAACAGTCCTTAAATAAACTAGAAAGGAACAAAGGGCATTGAAACTTTCTGGCATATCAAACCCGCCGCCATTTTGATTTTTTTTCAAAATCGCGGCGCACGATTAAAGTGGTATGTATGTATAGAGGATACATAGACAAACAAAAAATGTCTGATAACATAGTACCCTAAAGCGTCACATTACCGAGATATTTGGAGGTAAATATTCACTTATAAGTACAACGACAAACACTAAAAATTGACTTATTACGTGTCTATATGCATTATATTATCTCCAAATAATCACTCCCAGGTAGATTATTATTATTAACAGTTTATTGGAAGAAAGTAGGTGGATTCATTACATAAAAACATACATACATTACATAAAAATGTAAGTAATGTAATGAATACCTATTTTCTTCCTGTAATAATAATAATCTACCTGGGAGTGATTATTTGGAGATAATATTATGCATATAGACACGTAATAAGTCTATTTTTAGTGTTTGTCGTTGTACTCATAAGTGAATATTTACCTCCAAATATCTCGGTAATGTGACGCTTTAGGGTACTATGTTATTAGACATTTTTTGTTCGTCTATGTGTCCTCTATCCATACATACCACTTTAATCGTGCGCCGCGATTTTGAAAAAAAATCAAAATGGCGGCGGGTCGATATGCCAGCGTCCATACAAAAAGTTTCAAACCCCTTTGGATACGTTCTGTTTCGTGACTGGTGAAAATCCTTGACATTGGAGAATCTTTAAAATGTATACTTACTTCATCAATAGGGTAAAATAAATATTTAGAGCAATGCAAATATGCTAGAAGATTTGCTTACTACATTTGGGGCAGCTTAAGGAAATGCATCGCAAATTACGATTTGATAGCGTTTTAAATATATCAATTATTATCATCGTTTTTAATACTTCTACATTTATTTAATTTATTTTCACAGTAAATAAATAATAAACTCTCCTATCTACCACTCTAACATGCGGGGCCCCAGTTATAGCGAGGTTCCGGGCCCTATAGGCTACACACAACTTTGTAAGACCACTGCTGTGTGATTTCTTTACAATGTTGCTTATCAATAATTGCAATCGAATAGTATCGTCACTGCATTGCTGCTCACGGTCTGTAGCCTGTACTAATTATGTCATCATCCTGACGCATTACTTGCCTTATATACTTGTATTTATTAAGATCCCAGGGCCGCTAAGGGTAGGTTGATTGAGTAGTGTTAGTATTTACTACTATACGATAGTAGACAGACACGTCGAATAGAAATACAAATAGGTAATATATTAGAACAAAAGCTTTATATCATTTGATACCGTAAAATGGGGTGAATAGAAACGATTTCAACTTTTGAATCGAAATTTCAGTATGTTTTTAGCAAATTCCGAAGGTAGCAGTAATTGAGTCTTGTGAGTTAAAGTGTATTAAACTGTTTTCAATGAAAAACTAACTTAATTTCCTCGTCATTTATTTAATAAATCACAATATGTGCACGTTTTCTATTTACCCGCGATATGGGTGAATGGAGACGAAAAGGGGGTCAATAGAAAAAAATGCCAGGGTTGTCAAAATTTATATATGTAGGTACTTAGTACATATACCTACAAATTATTTAATAAAGTAAGTACCATCAACTTTAAAAAAATAGAACAGGGATAGTTAATTATATTATGAATAATGCAAAAACAATTAGGGCAAATCACCCATACAAAAAAAAAACTTTTAATATATATTCGATAGTATAATTTTCTGTTTCAAGTGAAAGAGCTCGCTGTCCACCTTGTTGTTTTAGAGGTCCTTTACTATGGCGCACAGACACAACGACACAACACAGACTGGTGCATGTTGTACTTTGCAGCTATTTTTTTCAATGAGTCAATGCCCGTAAGATACTCCTCCACTGCTTCGTTAATGGTCGCTAGATCATATTTTTTATAATGTTTGCCTCCTGGTTCCGGCTTATACACGCGCGGCATTATGGAAATAATCTGCAAAAAGAAAAACAGTTTCAGGACAATGCATTATAGGTAAGTTATAATTTTCCGTAAGGCTTAAAAAAATGATTGGCAGCCCTAGCGATGTCATTTCCAATCACCCCATTTGCATTACTTTTCACCCCTCAAGCGTTTCTATTTAGCCTTTACTCGTTTCTATTAGCCCCATACTTAGATTCTATTGACCCCACAGACGACTTCTTTTCACCCCAAAAAACTCTTAATTCGAATGAATTCAGTTTTAGACACTTTTTTCAAAAACTATAAAACTCTGACTTACCCTCTTATGTTTCAACAACAGGAAAATAATAACACTGCACGGAGATACCGTATTGATCACTAATTGTAATGACAACAATAAAAAAATAGAAATATTCTTTCGTCACAAAATCATAGCCGTTGTGTTGATCACTTTGACACATAATTTTTCGCATTTATGAGGAACTTCACTCATATTTTGTCTATGGCCATCATACAGCCAGTGTTGAACTATCGAAAAAATACAAAAGTTCCTGTTTTAACTAATCAGTGTTGGCACACTAACGCACGGAAATAAATGTCGTTTTTTTTTTCTATTCTCCCCTTGAATTCTATTCACCCCATTTTACGGTATATTTTGTTTGGATCATAGAAACAAAACAATCAATACATCAACACTATTTACTACCGGTACAACTCGAATTGCACCTTGGACTCATCAACAACATTACAACAATAAACAGACATAAATTAGTTTTATGTCACATATATCGATTAGCCAAACGGCGCCTGGACCAGTGTCAAGTGATGAGCCCTCATCACAATGGGAAACGTTGGCCCAACAAATGATCGTCGATGTTTGCCGCCATTACAGCGATTATGAAAAAACATCTACAATGACGGCCGATCATAGACATTTAGGCCATAAACTATTGTGATTGCCTCTACTCGCCCAACGCTGCCGATTGTGAAGAGGGCCCCCATATCATAATGGTAGGAAACTTTACGTTTGGAACGCGATCAAATTGTAGAAGAATGACTAGATATGTGGCATAACTAGACATTCATGCCGCATGACATGCGTATAGTCATGCGTGCGCGATGGCATTGCCGTGAGTGATGTCAAAGTATGGAACTTATTTAGTCGATGCATCAGGATTGTTAAAGTTCTGGGGGGTAACCGGCACCTTTAGAATAACAGTCTTATTATGGGTACGTTTTGTTGCGTTCACAAAATAATCTTACTTTTTTGGCACCGGGACCTTCTAAAACATATGTAAACCAATTGCAACAAGACTGTTTCGAGCGGTTTCGAGACGTCAATCGAAAAATTGGAACCGGCACGCTCTCTTTGACATTTAGCATTCTTGTTATAATGTCAATAATGACAGTTTTAAGCAATTTTAGTAAAGTTGTAAATATGGAACTTTTATAACATTATTTTGAATATTATTAAAAGAATACACATCAAATTTAAGTGAAACGTATGTAGTTGGAAATCTATTTAATAAATGAAGCTTTTAAAGAAGATAATACATTTATTATATTAAAAATGCAAAATTAACATAACTACATCGGGTTGTTCCAAGAAAAGGCTTCAAACCTTTTGATTTAAGAAGAATCGTGTAAATAATTTATTATTGCGAAGTGCGCAATCATCACGAGTCTCTATGAGATATGGGGGCATCATATGAACAATCTTAAAATACAATTATAACCTACAGATTTATCTGTGTAAGATAAAAGTAATGTAAGTACCATACCCAATGCAAATCTTAAGAGTATATTTAAAAATACGTTTGTTTATGTACACATTCTCCACTTGTTATTTCTCTATATAATAAAATGCAACCCTACTTATTCTCTAAACATAAATTTTATCTAATACCTACTTAATGTAAATCTATAAAAGATTGTTTATTATTTCTTCTTGATTCAATAATATATTTTATCATGTTATATTATTTATATAATAAAACACTTAAAAGTAAATCTACACTCAAATGCACTACCCATATTATACTTATGTTAGGGATCTCATTTAATTTTGAGAAATAATACCATTATTTATTTCCAGATTCTACAATCAATTCCGAGCACTAGGGATAAGATTACCCAGTGTAACCACATGGAAGCATTGATAGTATTCAAGAAGCTATAAAGTGCCAGCGCAACATGAATATATTTTTTTCAATAGGAAGCAATATCATGCTTTAAATGTATTAGTGCAATTAAAAACATATTTTATAAATCCAAAATCTTTATTTAGTCCTTTTTATTTATTCATTGACAAAACATTTGCTCCTTTACTTCTCTTGATAACATTTATATATAAAAAAAATGTAATAAAACATGGAATTATTTGAAAATAGATTCAATTCTATTTTGATTAAATATTAATTAAAAACAATTAGGTATATTACTCAAATCCAAATTTGTAAGTAAATAGCATATTAAAAAGACCCTTGATTAAAAAAATAAAGTCTTATTTATAATACCAGCCTTTAAAACTTAAAATGCAATAAACAAAAACTTTATATTTACATCACAATGAATAATTCCTGCACTAATAGTTTAATGGTATTTATATTTTTATTTTAAATTTAAATCAATTATTGTATTTGCATAATATAGAGTAGATAAATAATTTAAAAACTTGCAGTACTTATGTATACTTTTAATTTCATTTTTATTAAACTTAAAATGAAAACAATGTAGGTACTATATTAAGGTACAATTAAATTTTTACATTTTCAGATGTATGATACAAATATGAATATTTTAAGTGTAGAGTGTAGACATGGTGGCGCCTCCCCCAACTTGACGTTCTCACTACCACATGATCATCTCCCAAGCCGGTACTTCCTTGTTCAATGTTTGTGCAAGCCGGCAATCAACACAACTGTGAAAGATAAATTGGATTTAAACTGATTCTTTGTTGCTTTAAAATTTAATAAGTACATTTAATATGTTTACTTTTATTATTAAAGGGCTTGTCATGGTGTATGTAATTTTAGATGTTTTTTTAAACAATGTCGGTATAGTTTGTTAAATAATTAATACTTTATTTGTTAATCATTTTTCAAGTATTTTAACATTTTAGTTGTTTATCTTGCAATTCTTAATATCGTATTAAAAAAAAAAAGTTAAATGTGTAGGTGTGTAATTCCTTACAAAACTGTTAATATAAGTAGCTTCTAACCAAACATAGATAGGTTTGCTTATAAATTAATATAAATATTTACTTTTGACCAGCTGCTCTAGTTTTTGTGAACTCCCAAAACTTTTAGCAGAGAATTCTATCAACTTCGTCTCATCATAACTTTTACCTCGTTGGGAGTTATTTATGTACCTATCTTTGTCTTTGTAACTTCGGGGTCAGGGAGCTTCGCGCACTCTGCACAATGTTCTGCTGCAAGTTAAATAAAAATTACTTCAATTAAGTAACAATAATCAAAACAGACGAAATTATGCAAAAACCAAAACTTTATTCGTAAAAATATATCTCTGTAGTCTGTTATCATAAATCGTCCTTACTCGTACTTTATCTTACCTTGCTATTTCAATATTGCTTTTTCGCACTTTCTCATTTAACCAGAGATGAGATTCACATATTTAAGTTTAAGTTTATCTGAAATTTTAGATAATAATATGAATTATGAGGACAGTGACATGACATGTTGATTTTTGACGTTTAATGTTCGATACAAATCATTACGACTTGGCCTAAAAGCCTCGTAGCCAAGCCATTAATCTTAAAAAAATAGACAAAACTTCGGAATTCATTCGGTCATTGGACATTGTAGGCAATCGTATAGTAATCATGTTTTAAAGGCTCCCGGTACCAAAATAAAGTAAGATTATTTTGTGAACTCAACAAAACAAGGTTGTTATTATAAAAATGGCGGTGATTGAAAATTAAACGTCAAAAATCCAAATGTCATAATCACTGTCCTCGTATTATTATCTAAAATTTGGATAAATCAAATTGAAAAATTGCGAAAGATAAGTAATATGCATTAAAGAATGCATGAAAGAGGCATGAAAGAGCAATTGAAATAGCAAGGTAAGATAATATACGAGTAATAAATATATCTAAAACATTGGACGATTTGTGATAACACAGATATATTTTTACGAATAAAGTATTGGTTTTTGCATGATTTCGTCTGTTTTGATTATTGTTAATTGAAGTAATTTTTATTTAACTTGCAGCAGAACATTGTGCAGAGTGCGCGAAGCTCCCTGACCCTGAAGTTACAAAGACAAAGGTACATAAATAACTCCCAACGAGTTAAAAGTTATGCTGAGACGAAGTTGATAGAATTCTCTGAAAGTATAAGTGCAAATGATTTGGGAGTTCACAAAAACTAGAGCAGCTGGTCAAAAGTAAATATTTATATTAATTTATAAGCAAACCTATCTATGTTTGGTTAGAAGCTACTTATATTAAAAGTTTTCTAAGGCATTGTACCTACACATTTAAGTTTTTTTTAATACAATATTAAGAATTGCAAGATAAACAACTAAAACGTTGAAATACTTGAAAAATTATTAACAAATAAGGTATTTAACAAACCAGACCGACATTGTTTAAAAAACTTCTTTTTAGACGTTTACATACACCATGACAAGCCCTTTAATAATAAAAATAAACATATTAAATGTACTTATTAAATTTTAAAGCAACAAAGAATCAGTTTAAGTCCAATTTATCTTTCACAGTTGTGTTGATTGCCGGCTTGCCCAAACATTGAACAAGGAAGTACCGGCTTGGGAGAT
>CAJQZM010036626.1:0-62587 GCA_907164665.1 Colias nastes
GCGTCGGTATGGCGGGCTGTAAGTCACACCGGAAAAGTATGGCATGACACTACCGCCTACTTCTTTTTTATGGGCTATCGGTAAATTCTAAAATTTTTGTGTTACAAATCGTTTGACTTTCGCTATTTTTACGACGAGTTCGACTAACGCCCACGCGACTAAGCCGCCGGTACCAGTGTTCACACCATCGTTTTTCTTTTTGTCATTGCGTACTAAGACCCCTGTAGAACCGCCATCCTGTTACAAATGACTCGAAATTTTGTGTCAGTATCTCCCGGTCTATGAGCACAGAGCTATTATTTAAGTAACAAAACTGTTATTATAAGAACGAAGTTTATATTCATGTAATGCAATATAATTTTATTGGTTATCGATCTCTTATTTTACACATATATTAACATTAATTTGATAATTCATACCTGGGAACAATGTTTGTTTATATGAGAACGAAAATATTTCGTGGTGATAGATCTATTTATTAGGTGATACAACTTGATGACAAATATAAATTTTGGTGATAGAAAATATAGTTCCCATATAATATCATCACGCTAATACCAACAGGAGCGGAGCAAAGCGGGTAAAACCGCGGGGCACATGTAGTGATGTATAAAATAAGAAGTGTTAGAACAACATTAAAAACATACGAGGCACTATGAAGTTAAGAAATGTCTAAGCGTAAAAACACTAAAATTGTAACGAGGATTATCTAGACTTAGAAGTTAGGAAAACAATAGAGTGCAAACGAAGTAATATTGAAATGTGTTAAACCTTTTAAGTGTGTTCCTATGTATATCACGCAAATAATATTGTTCGAATTGAAATGCGGTTTAAAATGTTTCAAAGATGGTTGTTTTTCCTGTACACATACACATACATACACATACATCTTGAAAATCTAATACACTGAATTTAATAAACTTCATATACTAAAGGAGTACTTACTGAAAAATTCGTTTATTCTACATTATCTCGTAGTATGCAGTATTTAGCTAAATGCTGCTATGGTAAAGATAAGGTAATATTTTTGTTTATTGTATTTAGGATTTGTGATGAAAAAACATTATTTTAGTCTGATAATATTAAACAAATAGGCAACTACCATCCTATCCTAAATTGAATCGCCAGGTGCGCAATGAAATAATATTAGTAAGGTTTATACATGACCTTCGTAGAAGTCTTTTGATCGGAGTCTGGAGATATTAAAGCTTAGCCAAGATATCTAAGAATTTTACCGAAATGATACATCATATTAAGTTTAGTACCAAATAAATTTTACTCCATCTTAAATATGAGATCTGTGACGATATCGATGTTTTAAAAATCGGCTATTATTATAATACTAGAAGGTTACTTTAATTATAACTAAACAGTCATTTTTTAGCAAAGTATGTACCAAGATTCAGACAAACAGTTATAGTAATAAATATTCACTGTAATCGTCTCTTTATCTTCAACTTTCATCAATATTTTTCCAATCAACATAAGATTTCTTTGCGATTCTTTCCAGAATATCCTTTACATTCTAAACATTGTTTAAGATTCACTTCTAATAGCATATATGTTTAATCGAAGCTTCTAACCTCTGTTATCCTAACTTCCGATTACTATATGAGTAGCCAACCTATTCAGAACACCTCTCCAACAACTATAGGTACTGTATAATGTATAGTTGTTGGAGATACACCCTTCACAGTAACGTACAATTTCGGTCAACGTCTCAAGCGCCCTTGCTCAGTATTGGGTTACTGCTAGCTGCTAGTTTGAATGTGCTATAACCACGTCTCACATAGTTATTATCTGTCACCTTTTCTTAGAACTTGCAATCGCTATATGCTCATGCAATGTTGTGTAACTGATACGTCTGTTTTGTCCTATTTTTTGTGGACACAAGATTCCCGACTCATCTTCATTAAGTAGTGACGCTGCTCCTTATAAACTTTTAATCAATGTAAACTAATCTGTGTTTTGTTTCTTTTATGTGGGACTAATAGCTTGGATACATAGAACTATGCTTATTTATAGCAATACAAAATCATTTGTGTAAAGTAGAATCGTAGGAAATGTAGTAACATTTTTTTTAAATATGAACAAAGACTTTTATTTTCCAACATTTTAAACAAAAACTCTTCCACGATTTCACAATTAATTTCAGATTTAAATTAATAATATATGGAAAAAATGATTCCATGAAAAACTTTCAACATACTGGATTACATTTTTAATTTTTATCCGCACAGTGTAAACTGACTAATGAAAATTCTTTGTCTCTGAATATAATTCGGGTTAATTGTTGAAAGGAAACATTCGTTTGGTTCATTACTCAGCGTTCCCGATTCCATTTTCACCTGTCAGCGTTTTTGTGATGTTTAAAATGCTATTGGTTTTATAACTTTTAGATCCAATGTTTACACCTCTCTAAAACTTTAAGGACGTTTCTTTATTATAAAAAGGACGAATGAAACACGATATGAATCTTTCTGGCCAGAGTAGCAGATCGAATCTGTACAAAATTAGGCACTGAGATAGTCGGGATTATCTTATAGCCTAAGATTTTATTCGAGTGTACCACACAAGCGGAGCAGCTTAATTTAGCTATTTCAAATAATGATACCATAATACAAATAGTATTATAAAAGTACTAATCACTTTTTATAGACTTATATACACTTAGTCTACGCAAAATATACCTATATTTAACCTATGAAATAGCACAGAAAATAGTATCTATTTATATGCAAAATCATTTCCAAATTCCGAGAAATTGAATCGATAAGTGATAGGCACATTTCTGACCTTGTTAGATAGGAAAGGGTTGGCTCCGTCCCATAAAAATATTTAGTGGAAGTTGAGTGTCTTTGAGTCAGGGGTTTTGATTCGATCGTGCGTAGATTGAAGAAGTACGTCATTATCAGTATGGTAATGACCCTATAAAAATTATACTTTTCCCTACTGTATTATATTATCTGTGCCCTAGCTGTGGTAGTTATAACATTAATATTACATTAACGTGATAAAATGTTTAATTAACTATATTTTTAGCTTACACCTGCAGCGAACACACCCAAACACTATTATTACAATTTACACGCACAAGATTTTTACAGGATTTATTTGTCCCTTCCGGTCCCTACAACTTTAGTAAAAAGATGGCTTTGTTTTCACTAGATCACTTACCAGCTAATAAATAAGAAATGCTAGCGGTCCACCCCGGCATTTCCCGTGGTACATGTTTACGTTTTCTCTCCATAAGAACCATCCTCGTACTTTAAGGAATTACTTTAAAAAGAATTAACGAAATCGGTTCAGCCGTTCTCGAGTTTTGCGCTTAGCAACACTTCTGGCGATTCATTTTTATAATTTAGAGAAGATAATAATATACTGGCGTCTTTTACTCAAATAAAACCTTATTTGCTAAAAGCTCATTCATACAACAGCTTCTCTTGTAATTTGTCACCTGGCAACATTTGAGGTCGCATATAAGTCGGCAACTCGTTTTAATTGTGTAACTATTAGTGTTAATTGATAGATGCACTAGGTACCTGACGCCATTCAGGTCTTAGCACCGCAATTATATGGAACTTCTGTACAAGTTGTTCTGGTTCGTGTAATTTTCTGTTAGCACTTGTAGACCTATACTGAAACTGTTTTGCGCAATTTGTTAAGGGTTATTAAGATAATAAGCCGTACTTGTTTTGCTCGTTGTTTTTGTTGATATTAAAATAGATTAATTTAATGATTATATCTCGTTGGAGACGTAATTATGAAATTGTTTTTTGAAACATTATGTACTTGCAAATAAACATATTATCTACGGAACCTGTATTTTTATCTAAACGTTTGATATATTTGTCACCAATTACGTTGAACAGGAACACACACCAAACCTTCTTTTGAACAAAGAGTAGTTTGTATGCTTTTCATATAGAAAAAGTAGAACATTCCCAATGTTTAATATGCTAACGACTTGTCACTTGACCCACGAAATTATTAATGATATAATTTCAACAAATATTTAACGAACTGTGTAAATATCGACCGAACATGTTTAATGAGCAACCCTTATTAGTAATAAATTCAACCTTTCACCAGTTTGCATACGAAAATCAACCTTAACGCATGTTCGTGACGTTGAAAATTAATTGTGCAGCAATTATTTTTTGTATAGTTGTTTATAAACACGTCATTTGTATGTGAGATTGGTGTATTGATATACCAATCAAGGTACATCTAGCGTAAAATATTAAACGGGGCGTGTATATATTAAGGCTCAATGAACGGATGTTTGTTGGACTAAATTATAATTCATATCACGACATTTGCAGGCAATAATACTAGCTAGTGGAGTCAGCTGGGTTGTGCGGTGTGCCAGGATAGAAAGTAAAAATAAACCCTGCCTAGCCTAAAAGTATCAAAACATAAACTACATCCTTCACTTACAAACAAGCCAAAGGCAGGATTTTCACAAATCGTTCTTTTGGCATAAAGTTATCCCAACATACCTATACATTACACACCTACAAACATACAAAAAGTCTTATTTATCCTAATACTAGTGTACAATACTCAACGCATTGTAACATAGAAACCCATGTCCACTCTTCCTCTACAGTCTACGCAATCCCATATATTTTCTAAATCCCATTATGTTTCACACATCTGCGATTAATTGCTAGGGGCAGAGTGTGTCGTTATAGGTGAGGACTCTTTTGGTTTTCCTTTCCTGAAAAAACAATTATAACTAACCAGAGAGTAGGTATTGGGGCTTTCTTGATATATGATTACAGTTTACATTAGGACTATTAAGTGCCATTTAATATAATAAATAATTTATTTTAGATCGTATTTATTTTTAATTTTGTTTCTAAATATTTATCCAAGGAAAATCGATACCTATTTGTAGCTTTCTACATATTCCATACAATATATTAAAAGAAAAAACGTTTCCCTTTTAAACCCGTGTTATAAATTAATTTTGTCTCACTTCCTTCAAAGGCTATATTAGCCTCGTTCAAAGATAATTTTAAAGTAATTATGAAGGTTCACTATATCAATAACAAAGCGCCAACTGTAAAAGGCGCTAACTAATTGTCTTCGTTGATCCCGTAATGGCGATCAGGGGCCATTCTGTCACGCTTCAAACATTAGGGCGCGTCCACAATAACACTAAATAACGTTTAATTTATTGAAAGTACTCAACTAAATATCGCTTTTGCGTGATCTTTCTGTGTTTGGTTCGCTTTTCAAAACAATTGTTGATGGTTTTAAACGAATGTGTCGTAAAACGCTTTCTATGTAAGCTAGGAGTAATCTTATTGACTGTTTTTTTGTTATTTTTATTCGAATTCTATTGCTATCTTGGCTTTAGTACGAGAAATTGTAAAGATAAATACAAGGAAATACACGAATCTTCAGGCGTGATGTTCACCTATAATTAATTATTATTATAACATTGATAAAGTAACCAAAAATCCAAAATAATTTCTGCCCATGTTCGTGGAAATATTTATACAGGTATATACTATATAGTACCTCACTGTTTGATAGCCATGTAAGAATAATTGTTTGGCATGAAATTTGATCGAGCACTCCATAACTTTTCAATATAGGTGAAATGTGAAACATATAAACATTTCGAAAAACGACGTACGTTGTTTTCAGCTATCCCCAATTCTCCAAATCTGAACAAAACATATTTTGAGAAAGAAATATTTAAATATCTTACGCAGATTTACCCACATTTAATACAATTTCACTCACATGAACCGAATATTAAGGTGTTAAAGCAATCGTCTTAGATTTTCATATTTACGCGTCACACTCGCAAAATCCAAAGGCCGCCATTTTATCAAAGAAACGTGGTTGGCGCCAAATTAGAACTGATGAGGTTTATTGTGATGGAAAAGGCCGTCTAAATCCGATATAAGGCTTTTTGAAGACTTTACTTTTATTGTTTTTCTTATTTATTTTAATTCATTGTGTACCATTAACTTTCTTTCTTTTTTTTTAATTTGTTTATCCTTCACTATCAAAATCATACGTCATCGCTGAGTTTTGAAATCATACAATATCGTAGAAAAAGCTCGCTCCAATAAAGTTGTTCTCTTTTAAATTAAAGCTATTCTGTCGACGTTTAAGTAAATCTCGATTGACAGGCATCGACTGTCAGCTGTCACTTTTTGTTTTCGTAAATATCATCACAATATGGTGGAATGATAGGGATTTATGCGCAAATTCGATTTACCTGGAAAATATAAAATTCGCTGAATCTGTTTTGCAAAGGTATGTTGCCAACTCATACCTAGAATCGCGAAAAATTGTTTCACATTAAATAAGAGGCAATTATTCGTACAAAGGCTGTAAAACAAGGGACTTTTCAGCAATATGCTTTACCTGCATATTGTGCGTTATAAAGTTAAATTGTGCAGCATCAGTTTTAAACAATAATTTCTTCATTTTACCCTTGAAATTTACAACCATAAACTTAACAAAATGCTGCATGTGTGGTATTTCTTATTTTGAAAGGCTATGTAAGGCTGTATAAGTTTTGAATACTTTGCGGGAATTGCACCAATCTTAGAATTAAAAGACAGATACGAAGAGAAAGGATAAATAGAAACCTTCCAATCTCCCTCTCGTTGTATGAAACAAATAAAAATACTGCATTATTGCTCTATCATTACAAATTGCTTTACCTTATTTCACCCCCTTGAAGCTTTGTTTTCGCAACTAAAGTATACCGCAGATTTTATCTTCTATCATATGTATAAGATGAAATATTTGTAGATAATATCTATATATATTATAGTAAATTTCATGAAAATTCAATTTTATCAATTCCATCGTATAATGTGAAAACGACAAACATTAAATACTTTACGTGAATCATTCAATACTTTTTGTCTTCAGAATACAGTAGATATTTATGGAGAACTTTTCAAGTAGATATACATAAATTAAACTCAAGGTACGTTGCACAATTTTAAGATCACATACAAAAAGTAAGGTTTACGGTTTTTATTAAGGCGAATCTGTTTGAAAATTAAAGCAACCACATTATGGTGAATCGTTAGTCTTAATTTGAGTTGCTTGATAAATTGAGCACAACGAAATGACGAAGCGCTACCAGGCTTTGCCTTTTTCTTTGTTTCATTTATTGAAAAAAAATATGTAAATATGCTTACATGATTTTAAATTACTAATTTATAAATTTTACTCTTTGATACTTAAATAATATTTTATAGAGACTTTAAGAATGTTGAACTTATTCTAACGAGTTAAATTTCATAAAGCTCCAAAAATTATTTATTTATTTTTACACTACACAAAATCTTTTTTTGTTTGAATACAGTTTACTGAATTTAACTATAAGCAGTAGGTGTTAAGTATTAATTATAATAAAAATAAATCAAAACTAAATTTACTTTCTTCGTGTGAAGATTACAAAAATCCTTGCATTAAATGGAATAAAAATGAATTTAAGATTATATAGCAGTGTAATAACACCCCAGAGATTATTATCTCTACGGTATTATTACACATGGATTGGATTCCAGTGGGCCTGAGTATAACCATGTTTGGGTTGAAATTACAGTGCTTGTTCAGTCGCAATGACTGCAGATTTCATATACTTATAGCTTAGCATTCGGATACAGGTTTTTAATATGTACGAACACCTTTTGTTTTGACTGCGCCTTAAGGGCAAGCTCCCTAAATTTTATGTGAATTTGCATCAATATTCTGAAACAGTCACACATACAATCAAAATGGAAATTTAGTATATGATTTATTGGGTCTTTTTCTTTCGATGTACAAGACAGAAACATAATTGTAACATTTTCGCTCGATTCAATTTTTATTCAAAAATGATGCCTTTTTTAAGGATTATTACATTTTTTTTAAGATTTACTTGGACTTTATGTCTAAAATAAATGTTAACAGTAAGAAAATAGAGTTTACTATTGAAGACCAAGATATTTTTTCTCTAGATCAATTATTACTTTAGTTATAAACGAAATAAGAATTGAGACTTACTTTTCGAGCTCGAACGCGATCAAAGAGCGCACGCGATATTCAACTTTATTACGGCTGTATTAGCGTCTAGTACCGTAACCGGTCTCTCAGTGCCAGAAATGAGAAAGGGAGCCTCCTCTTAAGAAGGGTTGTTTTTGTTTATAATTTATACAACAGTGTGTTTCTTAGGTACGCTATGTAGAGTAAACAACTTGATAGAACTGAGTTTAGAAGTATCTATAGATAGAAAAACGGATATAGTTCAAAGTATAAAGTAATAGAATAGTATATTTGTTAATTCAGACTATAAACTACTGTTCCAAATTTCGTACAAATCCGATCAGCTTTTTTGCGTGAAAAAGTAACAAACGTCCATCAATCCTCACCAACTTTGACGTTTATAATATTAGTGAGAGTAGGATTTTAAATAAAGTATTACCACACCCCGGACACTCCATACAAAATGATCGTTTTGACAGTTACACTGTAGAGACTGCAAATGTGTGTGTTAACGCTTTATGGTTGGCACATTTGTGACTAGCGTAAAAAAAAATTCGCGTTTTTCTGATGAAATACATCCGTAAACAGCACAATATCTAACCATTTTCTACGAAAAACGATAATCACAAATCCAAAATAATAAAATTACTTTAAGTCAATTTGATTAATGTTGTCAATCTTCGTTGCGTATCGTTCTTGCAGAAAAATATGGCCCATTTTATGTCTGATCGCGCGGGGGTGAGGTAAGTTTAATTTTGGCGGGAGGCGGAGAGTGTCCGTTCTGTAGCGTTTAGCTACTATTATGTATTCTGTGGTATTACTACAAAAATAATATAATACTATACTAGTACGTATGCTATTAACTTTATTTTATCATCAAAAATTAGGTACTAATAATACTGTCAATACAAAAACCAAAAACAGGTATAATATATATGTATATTAATTATATCTACGGATACCTACTGTATTAATACTAAGGCTACCGTCTACAAATACCTATATAATAGTCTTATTATATTGTTATTTTTTTTCCTTTTAACAAAACTTATATTTAAATCGAATGCATTTTTTTTTCTTTTACTGTATCATTCGTTTTCCATCACACAAGAAAAGAAGTGAATTGTACGTTCATACGGCAAACTGATTAATATTCTTATACTTATAACTCTCTCCTTAGCATTATAATTAGTACTTTATCATAAAGAGGTCCTAGACGTAGTCCTTGTCAAAGAGAAAACTTGAAATCAAGGAAGCATTTATATGCAAATTAATAAATAGACAAAGGTTATTTAATTTCTGTATTTAATTCAACGCCAAAAACATTTAAGAATTAAGTCCAAACAGCACAAACTACAATAAGCTATAAATCAAAATAAGTAGTTTCTTGCCGGTTCTTCTCCATACTGCTTTCCGAATCGGTGGTAAATGTTAAAAATATGTTATGGCGATTCAAAAGTGCTTCTAGAAGAAGTCTTATTGAATAAATAAATGGAATTAGAAGTAAAATTAAAATACACATTTACTCAAGAATTAGCTTCAATAATACACTGGATGAGAGGGTTTAAATTGAAATGCAGAGTCAGCATTCGCGGTGAGGTTGACGAGCGACCATAGTATGCAAATACTATATGAGACCCTCGGAATGTATGCGTTTGTGTCGATACCGCAAGGATTTCGTGCTGATATTGATTTGAATCCACCTGCTTAGCTTGGCTTAATATGAATGTATATTGGTGTAGAGTCGGTTATTTGGCTCTTGGATTTTCTAGGATTCTAGTGGACACTATACAATTATGTTATGTACACAATAAGGAGAACGTAAATTAAGTGATAAGGTATGGCAATATTAGCATATGTCTGTATGGTTAAACCATAGTTGATCAATAAACGTACAGAAATAATAAAGAAGAAGAATAAATGAGCGTAACTCAGCTGTAGTTTTGTAAAATACATAACTATAAATTAAGTAAAAGTTTCAGTTATTACGCAGAGGCTAAAATTATCAGTTCACCCGTTATACATATATTTGTATCGGTGAGATTTTAAAAGTATATATTACTACTAGCTCATCGCCCGCGGCTTCGCCCGCTTTGTCTCAAACCTAATAAATTATATACTAAAACCTTCCTATTGAATCACTCTATCTATTAAAAAAACCGCGTCAAAATCCGTTGCGTAGTTTTAAAGATTTAAGCATACAAAGGGACATAGGGACAGAGAAAGCGACTTTGTTTTATACTATGTAGTGAAGAAATAAACTCTACCCGTATCTTTTATAAAGTTGAACAACTCTTACGTTGTAACATTTACATGCCTAACTTGTAAATTTTCTTGGCTATTCTTAAAGAAAAGTGTTTCAGCTATCTTTCTTCTTAATAGAACAGATGCTATTATTTATCCAGGCATTTACGTGAGTAAGAAAGAACATACTTACATAAATAATAATTTATATATGTATATCCTACTTCTACTTGACAAAATTTTATAAGGTACAAGATTTCCGCCCGCGTTTTCAAAGGAAAACCCGCATAGTTCCCGTTCCCATGGGATTTCCGGGATAAAACCTATCCTATGTTAATCTAAGTTACCCTCTATCTGTGTGCTAAATTTTATTGTAATCGGTTCAGTAGAATTTGCGTGAAAGAGTAACAAACACACACACATCCTCACAAACTTTCGCATTTATAATATTAGTAGGAACTAGGAAGGATAGGATTATCGTATGATTATCGTTTTTCGAATTATTTAAATATTTTCATTTACTTTTCTTAGATCTCCGTAATCTTCATTGTGACATAATATGTAGGAATCTTAGTCATTTATTGTATTTCATTCTATCCTAGAATTGGAATAATTATATGGATTCTTAATCTCATTTGACATTAACGTAGGTACTTGCAAATGATTGTGGTTCACACAGTTTACAGTGTAATTAATGATGTTTGTAACATATTTGTTTCCAGTTACATAGGGAAATATACTAAGCGGTAACAATTCTATTCTTGTTTCTAAAAGTGGCTCTTAAATGAATTGAACCCTTCATAAATATTTAAAAACTAACTCTATCAATGAAGCATTAAACCGAATAAAAACACATGTTACAATAAAACAATCATTCAAAATTATCATATTTATGCCATTATAGAGACGCGTTGTAGAGAAACTAGCTGTGACACGCGGTTTTACCCGCATTGATCCGGTTTGGTTGGTCTTAGTGTGATGATACATAGCCTATAGCCTTCCTCGATAAATGAGCTATCTAACACCAAAATAATTTATCAAATCGGGTCAGTAGTTCCTGAGATTAGCGCGTTCAAACAAACAAACTTTTCAGCTTTATGAATTAATATTGGTATAGATTATTTCTATTGGCTCACATGACGTGTTTGTAAGGTTATTAAATTTTCACATACGTAGGTACCACTAATTATCGGGCAGGCTTCTAATCTATTTAACGGAGAACGGATGAGTGGTATTTACACTGGGAACATTGGTACCCTCATAACTTAGGGGTATTTGTTAGAGTAATGATTTGTGTTTTTCGGCAACTTTCTGCGTAGTCATTGTTAAATTCGCGAAATAATATTGGCTTGTTTTACGCTTATGTGTACAATGGAATAAAAATATTTCACGATGACGTATGCTTTTCTATTGTTTTTTGTATAACTGCGTCATGCTGTTGTTTTAAAACTACCAATAACCAAGCAACGTTTAATCGAATAAACAGACGAAGTGTAAATAGGACTGTATAATTAGTAATAATTATATTAACACAATCAAACATACATATTCAAATATTATAACAAATATTTATTCCTTAATCACTTGTAAATAAATGTTTAATATTGAAGAGAATTTCTGTAGGTATACAAGAACCACCCTCCGTAATACGTGACTTGATTAAAATTGACGTGTCTCAGACTCAAAAATATCGACATCACTTGATGTCCGCCCAAGTTTGGTTACAGTGATGAATAAATAATAATGTCCTGACTAAATGTAAACAAAGTACTATATTATATTAGAGACAAAGATTGGTTAACAAACGAGTTGCACAAATTCATTGAAATGCTTTGAGTTGAAAAAATACAGTTTTAAGAAAAACCTACAAGTTGTTGTTTATGTTTGTGGCTTTAATAATAAAGTTATTTTTTAGATATAATATAGTTTCAGAAGTCTATGATTTGCTTTTAATCCGCCTTGTGTAAATGAGCCCCGAATTTGGGATAATCAAAAACTGTTTCCATGCTCTACATAATATAGAATAATCAATCATTTTATGTATAAAGTTGTTATAATCCTAATTAAAACTATCCTTTTGAAGATAGTTCCACTATCTCAAAGACAAGACTAAGTTTTAAGCATTTATAAAGCTCTTCCTTTCTGAATATTTTTATTAGACCGAGTACACATTGTTCTGCAATACATATTCGTTGTACGACAGTGTCCACTCATTAAAAATAAAGATTTATGAACGGACTGTTCTAATTCTCGACTCTCATATGAGTACATACTTTAAAAGTCTAGGTCTCATACATGTTCGTATTTATTCTATGACCTAAGCGTTCCATATGCATGAACTGCAGACAGACTTATAGCCAGTAAAGTTAACTACAGAAATATACACTTAACTCCCTTAGGATAAAGCACTAAATCGTATGTTTGATTTCTCAAGAGTCCATTTGACTACACATTAGTAAAAGTTCGCTAGCTCTCGGAATAGGGATACCACGAAGTACAAAAAATATGGTGCGATAATTTATATTAATTTTCTTTGTACGAGTTAAAGCTTCCCTCATTATTATACTTCCTGGAAGTCACGTTTTAATGGAGTTTTTGTTATGATCCCGTGAATATTTTGAAAGGATTTGAATAAAATTAGCCAATTAATAAAATTTTCTTAATTTTTCCTGGTGAAATATGAAATCTATGTAAATTCCAATATCATAAAATAATATAAAAAGAATTTTTTTCAGTAGGATAAAATATAAAAAAAATATTCGTATGATAAGTGTTTTGTGTTCCATACAATTTCTTCGTATTCATATAATATTATGTAGCTATTGATTGTCGTCGATATCGAGTCACGCTGAGTCACGATCTTCTATAAAATACGTGTAGGTACAAAATTTGCATGTGCGTCGTAAACTCCGTACTGTTTATTCGTGAAACTTGGTTAAAGCGTATTCTACGAGCGTTTACTAAAAGGAGTATGAATAAGACAAATCTTAAAAGTTTAGGATAACATCATGCCGAATTAAATACATTGACGGCTAAAATTTTTACCATAATCTTTTTTATTTATTGTGTTGAATGAAACACATGTAATTTTGCTTTTCACTCTGTATGTATTTATAACAAATGAATTTAACCATTTAAATTTTGTTATAAAGCTTGAAAAATATTTTGCATAGGCTTTAGAATTAAGAGGGTTAAGGGGGTAAGTCTAAACTGTATGGGGCGTGGGTCAGCTCCTACTACACAAACAAATACAGGAATAAATTACGCCACCCTTGCGAATTACATGAAGTACTACTCAACCCGTAACGCATATCCACCCTACTTCTCACTATCCAAAATAAAATATTTATAGGGCAAGCAGTTTTTCTCTTTGATTCAGTGGTTTTATTGGTTCGGCTCTTTCGCGGTAATAAATGTGTTTGGGGCCGCCATAAATAAAATTAGTCACAATGGATGATACACTCCGGCTGATTCCTTCGCCATAGACTGATCGTGGTTTATTTGAGAGTTTATGTTCTTAGCGGCGTCATTGCTAATTGCCTACTAAATGCTTGCGATAGAAATCTAATTTTAAGTGTTTATGAGGCTGAAGTTGGCTGTTTTAATATATTATGGTAGCGGTTAATAACATATACATTTCCAACTTAATATCACCACTATTATATTGAGATAATTTAATATTCAAATGCGATTTAACTAGAATATGTTTATGTGTCTGTGGTATCTAACTCTCTAATAGATAAACCAATTTAATTACAGTTTTCAGAACGAAAGATTCTAGGTATGTTTGAAATGAAAACAATCATAGCGAAGACATTAAGATCTATAGAACCAGGAAGCTCCTAATCTTCTTATTCATGACAGAATTAGTTTTAGAGTCATTTCCTACATTTTTATGTCTACAATTTGAAAAAAAAAATCCTTTTAATAAACTAAGTGGTTATTTGGAAGTACATCTTCTAAGAGAAAAAGGGTAAAAGTTAGCAAAGAGGGGAGCGGGTGCTAAAGTGATGTATTGTAGCCATTTGATAGGTTCAGTGGATAGTGAAGCTGTTGAATAGACGTTATTGGTTCGATTTGAGCCATTAACGCTTTAAGTTTGATTTTTTTTTTGTGTTTTAGTTTTACACAATTTGCCTATTACGATAAAATAATTGGTTCAAAACAAACTTTTGCTGTTGACTATCTTACATATTGTTTTTTACCAGCATTAGAATGTTATTAGTTTTTAATTACATATGTAAAATTGATAAAATCACTCTTATGACCGCTTGAAATAATTACTACTTCGACAAATTAAAAATACATCTTTTACATTTTATTAAAATACACCTTTTACATTTTTCCATAAAAATTATTTACCCACAACACTTCACTTTTCTAATTTACCCAGTTTTTAACGTTAAAATGTTAGGAAATTAGTGCTTTCACTGGCTCAAAGTAACCCACGTATATAACTCCACGCGATGTCACACTACCAATATCACGCGACTCATTTAAATTTACTCAAGTATTTTATTAAATTATTTAATAACCGCATTACCTGCGCCCGACGGTTATGAGGAAACAAAATTGTAAACTAATTTAAAGCTTGGCATGGCAATATATTTAAAATTCTTTAACTACTTTCTTCTCTTTATAATGTACTAGCTGTTCCCCGCGGTTTCACCCGCATTGCTCCGCTCCTGTTGGTCTTAGCGTGATGATAGCCTATAGCCTTCCTCGATAAATGGTCTATCTAACACCGAAAGAATTTTTCAAATCGGACCAGTAGTTCCCGAGATTAGCGCGTTCAAACAAACAAACAAACAAACAAACAAATTCTTCAGCTTTATAATATTAGTATAGATATGAATATAAACATTAGTGTTCTTAAAATAGTAATAGACCAATCGTAATAAAACAATTCCATTAAGATCGATTAAATCGATTGAAATCCTCAAAAACAACAAAATATTTCTATTGCCTTACAGCCTGGGATTATCCAGAATTCCACTTACTATCTTTTGTGTAAAGAAACCTCCCAACTTCATAAAATTTGTTAATTCTCTATAAATCAACCTTCAAACTTCATAAGTAGCTAAAAAAGTAACTAAAGTAGTAACTAAAAAAAAAACTAGTTTAAAAAAAACCTTCCGCACGCAAAAAACATCCATACCAACCATACAGTTCTGCAAAAGGATAATATCCAGTGGAATCGCGAAAGCCGAGCATATTTACAACGACTGCAAGTTCAAAAGCTTTTTTCTCAGAAAATAAAGCATTAAACAAAGCCAAGGATTAATTTACAATGTGAAATTGCAGTGAGAGCCAGCCGCGTGGATTAACTACGGTGCGGGTTACAAGCCGAAGGCTATATGCATTACGATTACACAATATTAACAAGAATATTTGAATGCTATTAGAATTTCGGAATGTTTAAGTTTATTTAAGTTGCAGTGAGTTGATTCAGATATTTAGTTAAGGTAAGCTTAATTATTTCAAATAGATGTTGTCGTTTGATGCGGTCAATGCCATTTCTAAAATAGAGACAATTCTAAAAATACCCGATATTTTCAAAACATTGCTAGTACTATTCTTCTCTCTATTATTATTCTCGAATCAGTCAAGAACATTCCTTATGCTAAGATTAGATTTTAACTCTATATTCTCATACAAAGTCAAGGATAGTTCCTTAACCCTTAATAATTAACATTTCCTTAATTTTAAATAAACTATGTGAACTCTGTTAACACATCGTACCTACTCAATATGTTTTTAATACGTTTAATAACTTAAAATTTCAGTTACCGGATCTCATAATTAATTGCCTTTTTAATTCAACGCGGTAGCAGTTCTTAAATCTTTATAAACGACGTGCCAACCAAAATATGTGACAATCAAACGAAAAGCAACCCTCCACTGCTCACATACGGTCGTTATGACCAAACGCAATATATCACTAGTATTTACAAAGGATTATTGTTAATGGTTTCGTTGCATCGAACACTTACATATGTTCGTGGTTACACTATTTCTAGTGGAGCTTAAATCCCACCGCATATATGTATATATACGGTAGCTAAATAAACACGTCATCCTGTTGTCTTTACTTGATTAGGGACGGGCACGATTTGTAAGGATTTAGGATATTAGTGTCGACAAAGCTAGTTTCGCCCCGTTTCCTACATTGTAGATCTTATGCAGTGTTGTTTGGGTATATTGTTGGTTTAACAGAATAAACTTTATTGATATTGACAAGTCGCATTTATATAGATTAACATGGCTTAGTGCGTATTTGTTGCTTAGGTTATAGGTACTCCTAGCTTCTTTTATGTTTAGATTAGATGACTTTGAAAACTTTAAGTTAAGTAAGTAGTACGTTCCCCTATTACGTAACCATACGCATTTCAATGTAGTCAATAGATTCAACTCAATATACGGCTTATTAAATAAAGTTTGTCAATCCCTATATGCCACGCAAACATTGCTTCAAAAAACTATCCATGTGAATCAAAATATAATAAACGTCAATATACACACAGAATATGTATGGAGGTTATTAAAAACGCACATTTATCCAAATTGTGGAGCATTTGTCAGCGACGGCTACGGGCCGGACCGGCCGCAGCACGCGCGCGGTTAAAATGCTTTCCATGTAATCCCGTCACCTGCCCGGGGCTACAATGTGAAGCATTTTTATATACGAATCGAAAAATTTATTGACTTCAAACGTTTTTACTTTTCAACTTTAAAGTGCCGATTTTCACGGTATTTCAGATATCTGCTGTGAAAGAGCACCGTGAGGCAATCGATAAATAAAAATAGGGCTTTGACATAAGCTATTTTTAATGAGTTTTATTTGTTTTCTTTCATTCTATTTTTAAGGCAATTTTTCCCTAATCATCCTGTAATTCACTCAATAGTAAACAATGAACATTATTCGAACAATTCCAAATTGTTTTAAATCTTAAAATATATAGATACGTTAGTTGTAAAATAACAATGTGCCAACGAATTGTCGGGAACATTATGAAATTTGCATAGATTTTATGTCAATTTACACTTTAGTAGGCATGAATGATGAGATTACCATTGTTATAATATCATGTGCTGCTAACTAATGTTAGTAATACAATTGTTTAATTATTTAGTCTAACACATATGTTTCAGAATTATTTAGACTAACAAACATATGTTATTTTCACTAATGACAGATTTAATTGGCTGAAGTGGCTAAAGTGAATACGAACCTCTGTTTTTACAATCATTTCAATTGCAATTGAAATTCAATTATATCGGGAAGGTATGTACTATTAATTTGAATATTATATTAATTTATTGTCAAATTATCAAGAACTCATCCTCTTATTCACAGAAATATATTTTTGGGTGAAAGTAGATCTTTTCATCAAAGTAAAGTTTAAGTGCGATCTATGAATCTCGGCCTGTGCCTCGTAGACTTTGCACTGTCTGATGAATTAATTTATTTTGGCAGTCGATTACAATATTCTATAATGCTATTATACAATACATACAGATTTAACATATACAAATTATAACATGTGTCCATACCTGACAATACTTTCGTAATAAACAGTAAAAATGTGTTCCGGCTTCATACTTCATAGTCTCTTTCGATTCAATTAGGAGAACTATAGCGCTTTACAGTTTACCCAGCTCTTACGTGGTTACCTACATTTTAAATTGCGAGGCTGTTGCATCTGCTACAGGTAAATATTAATATGCAAGGTAAATTAAAAAATCCTGCTAATATTGCGAAAAGTTTGTGAGGATGAAGGATGTGACTTATGGATCTGTTTGAAATTTGATACAGAGTTATATTATAGTCTGAAATCTGGATATTTATGTGTATTTACACAAGCTTATTGATTTCTGACTACCAAACGAGTGGAGTCGTGTCCTGCTAGAAAAAAAAAGAAAAAAAAACACATAGAATAATTATTTTAATAGGTACATTTTGATATGAAAATAATGTTCTTTGTGGGCCTTATTGCTTGCTTTAAAGTGATAAAATACTTCCAGATGTACTTTACTAGATATATAATTATCATAATATAAATTCCAGTCGCGAAACTTAAGTATTAGACCGTCTCAACATAAAATATTCGTAAAGTGATTCCGGGCAAAAAGCGCCCATTTGCACTAAACTAGTTAACTGGATAGCTTCTACCATTAATAGTTTTATTTTTTAGTAAAAAACCCGATATTTCACGCTTAATTCAATTAAACTTGGAAATGTATCAAAACATTTCCCTTGCTGTAGATTATTCGCACATTTCAGTTGAATAACGTTTAATCAAATCGAATAAACACAAATAGATGAATATTTATTGATGTTACAGCGGATTTAAATGGCGATTTATATGACATACATACTAACAAAGTAACGATGGTTGAAAGGCTTCATATTAGTATCTCCACGTGTAAAACTACTTCCCTTTATAAGGGCAAAACTACTTCCTTTAAAGCCCTCTCATTAAATTACATTTAATAATAACGATAATTATTATTTTCTAAATGTCTATCTTATCAGTCACTATGAATTAGATTTCAATACTTATAGTAAATAATTAATAGCACAAAAGTTGAAGAAACGTTCCTACAATTTATCATACTAACTCGTCCTTCACTAACATTTGGAATAGAACAATTAATTATATTGAATACTTATTGTCTTGAGGTGACGGGTCTCTTTCATAAATATAATAAACTAGACTACCTAGAAATGTACTTAAATAAAGACAGAACAATATCTTTCAGGCGAGAGTTCGTCATGCTTCCTTGCTTTATTACGTCACCAAATTCTAAAGTTACTGCAACCAAGGGTACGGAATAAAATGGTAAAGACAGAAAAGAAACAATAAGACATGAGATAATATCATAAGAAACATACGAAAGAAATAAACCTAATTTGCAATAAAAACGTTGATTAGTTAACAAGTAAATATAGAATTATTTTAAAACGAATGCCTTTAAATCATTAAATTTTAACTGCTCCTAGCACGGATTTCATCACGAATAAAAAATTTAATTTGAATCCCATATAAGCCATTTTTCCTAGAATAAAAAGAACCTTATTTAATTATGATAACATGTCGATGTTACCATGTGTGATGATACGTCCAGGAATTTTGAAGATAAACGGACAAATAAAAACAAATACAACATACCGTTCTTTTTATAACCTCCACCTTATAATTCGCACTCTGTTTGAATAGCAGAGCTAATTAAGTTCAAGAGGGATGTATATTATAATTCTCTATCGTCATTTACCTCAAGTCCACTATAAAAATGAAGTTCCGTGTCCCCTAATCAGGTATAGAGCAGATGCATTATGCCAACATCTGTTTCACTGATAGATTTTTTTTAGGGTAATCAGGCCAGCCAGGTCAGAGTATCCAGTCAGATCGAGGCATTTTTTTTTCTTTGACTCCACCGGGAATCGAATCCAAGACCACTCGGTTCTACGCTCACGCGTTAACCGCTATGCCCCGGGGGCGATCATAACTACTATAGGATGTATCTTATTAATCGCATATTCTTCATGCAATCCATCCCTTAGGGCTGGTCAAGGTGTGTTTTAAATTCACTCCGATTTAGGGTTCCTTGACACGTACGAGTAAACCGAAATATTAATATTCCATGCCCTGAGGGCCTCCAGTGATACGTTGGAAAAATAACGTATGTTATTTTAGGTTTTAGGTACATATTCTTGGAAAATAAATGTATATGCATAAGTACGTAATAAATTTAATCGCTTATGGCGTATCTCTAAATCTATTCGAATTCGATAAAACATAGAGCCGTTTTAATAAGGAAAACTACACACATATAAAATCTACAGACTTTATTTACAAACACATAAAAAGCTATGCTCCAATTATTTATATACAGGGTTACTTGAAAAACACCAGCAACCTCGCAGGACAAGATAGCTAACATCATAAGTAACAACATTTGTTCTACGACTTTTGATAATTTGTTAGATTTTATTTTCATACAAAAATAAATATTAATTTAATTTTCCGTTTGAATATTATAAACTCTACGCGCATCCCAAAAATTACGTAAACAGGAAGCGAAGGAGAGGGGGAAGGGGGCGTCGCGTCGTCCTTTCGATAATGAATAGAACATAGACTTACAAATGTTAGGAGAGTACAATAAAGGCTTAAAAAATCATTTAAAAATAATTTATTGCGTTATGCCAAAAGTCGTAGAACAAAATATGTTGTTACTTAAGATGTTAGCTATCTTGTCCTGCGAGGTTGCTGGTGTTTTACAAGTAACCCTGTATAAACGTTCATTATAAAAATTGAAACGATTCCCTAATGGAGATTCACCATTAAAACCATTTTAACCGCTTACAGCCTATAAAACATCGATACGTAATAACCATCTCGGCTAAGTGAGGTTATTATTATATAATTTGTAAACTGTATTTACGATCCCACAATAAAATTTACTACCAATTTGATTTATAATACGACCCTAAAATTCAATACTTACGAATCTATACGTTTTATTAAGGTCTATTACCGGTCGGTGAAACGATTACGATGTAGGTATTTATTGCTCTATGGCTACCTATATTTATAATCTAAACCTTCGTATCATATATTGGTTTAATTAATTTCTTCACATGATAAATTGGGATGGGATATAATTCGAATTGGAAAATTATTAACTAGTGAGAAAATTCATCCCAAAACAATAAATTATAAAACTGAGATTCCTGCAAACTAATATTTGTCAGGGCTGATATATATAATAATTATCACACAAAAGAAAGATAAGCCTGTAAAGGCACGTCATTTTTAGCTAGTACAGTCATTTGCTTCAACTAGTTTCATATAAAAAGACGTTTCTTTCTATAAGAAACTAGCTGTAATAATTTATCCATCTCTTAACTATAGGTGAGGGTTAGTACGAGTATAATTCTCAAGTCAAGCATTAAATTATTAAGTTTTTCATATGAAATCGGACACAGTATTCCGGAGTTTGGCATAGTGCCCGAATTATGGTGACATTACACTAGACTAAAAGTGATGTCGGGGTTCGTTAAAAAATATAGATAAGGGACATTATGTATATGTAATTTTGTTCTTAGGATTATAAAAAATCAGTTATATATAGTTTGTATATCCTTCTTTTGCAAAGGAAACAAGGATACATTTAAGATTTGAATGTGAGGATCACAAGATTTTAGGCAGTTTAAACAGACAGTACCTAAATAAAATGATGAAACATTACCATTATACTTGTACGTGTTACCATGTGTTAAGAAACTAAATGTAATGTTGCGGCACGTTCTAGCTTATACAAATTCACAGAAGTACACTAGAGACTTGCTACATCTTCTAAAAAAGATCAAACCAATAATTTTATTTAAATCGTGGCTGTTTTGGAAAACACGTATCGCTTACAGCTAATGTATTCGATTTTTTATGAGTCACAGGTGTATTCTAAGGATAGAAAGAGGGTGTAAAGACCAGAGGGTTTTGCGTCCAAGTATTAGCTAAGTGCAGTTTGTCATTACTTAAACTATTTGGAATTTGGCTTTTTAACATAGCACTAACTTTTGGGGAAATTTTAAGGAATTTTTGTTGATACTATGCTTTGGAATATCTCGTTATTGTTTGCAAAAATGTGTGAAAATTTATTAATAAATTGTGAAGAAAAATACGCAATAGTTTTGACAAGTCTGATCTTTAATTTGAGGGTGATAAAATTACCTACTTTAATATATCGAAATTCAAAGGGTAGAAATGTGTAAAATCACTTAAAATCTAACTAAATACGTTGGAATAGTTTGTAATTCAACGATAAGTGAGTTAACTTGATTTGTCATTTATTGTTACGCTACACGCTCACTTGATAGTTCATACCAAAATTTGTCCTAATGAGGAAAGACGCGCTTTGCGTGTCATTTTATCAACATTTGTTGTAAAGAAAATAGGTATTCAATCTCGAACTACAATAGTTAAAGTCTTAGTAAATTTTGTTAATATCAAAGAGCAGATTTCGCCATAACAATCCCAGTTAATTGTATTGTCAGACTCGTAGTAAATCTATTAAATAAGTGATATAAGTGAAATCACAGCGTCGCGTCGTCGGGAACGCAAACTTTATATCAAATGCAGTAGACCATATTATTGTAGTGGCGGCTGTCAAGAGCATTCTACTCATAATATTTCTATATTTTTACGAAACCCAATAATATATTGAGTATTGAAATGTTCGTCACATTTCATGCAACGTGACGTTAGTATTTTGGTTTAATCTGAAGAAACATATTTCAGCATTATATCTAAGATAATAATTATTATTATCCAGTCTTTGTTTTGGAACTATAGTAACAAAATAATAGATCAAAAAATAAAACTCGTAATATATCTCTACATTTATTTTATTTTCATATAATGTCCGTTATACTTACAAAACATAACCAAGTAAATATAGTAATTGTTACAGCATAATATATAACATAATTGTTCATATAATACACGACTATATATAACAAGTTGTACATGACTTACCCAAAGGAACGTGTCCAAATAGCAAGCATTTAGGTGTTGTAAAGCTATTCCAACATGAATGTTAACACGTTTACATACGATTGTATACATTATATTATATCTATGTGTTTGTTTGTATATACGATGAGTAGTACAGTTTGTCCTGCATATATTTATTTAATGTTTATTTATATGTAGAGCTCGCGAAAATGCTATTTTATAATTTTAAAGGCAGCTTTTTTACATTTTTAGATGAACCTAAAAATATAACTTATATGGATAACCTGGGGTTCTGTAAATCATTTGATAATTTTAAACAAATAGATGTTGAACTGTAATTTTAATAACTTAAACAATGGCTCATATGGTACTAACTAAACTAAAGTAAGTTTAAATATGAACAATATAAATGGCGCATGAATCTGTGTTTATAAGTAAAACAGTGATGAGCTTTCTGTGGCTTTATTTTTACAAACTTTCTTTAAACAATTTTAACTCCTTTACGTATCGTAACTGTTGTAAATACATAAAGAAATAGATTTAAGTAACATTATTAAAACAATAATTGTGGAGATTATCGAGTCTTTAAAAAGATTGATTAAGATTAAAAAGAAAACAAAATGAGCTTTTAACCAATACCTCTAGGACCTAGAGGGTCAAGAGCAAGAGTCTAGACTCTAGGTCTAATACTTACTTACTTCTTATACAAATACGACTGATCTAAACTAAATAAATAATTATTTTTATCACATATTATCTCTAAACAAACTATTGAAGAGAAAATAATTCTTTACAACTTGTAGAAAATATACGCTATAAATATTAAAAATAAATTGAAGTACTTCTTGCATATTATATCAGCTTGAATGCAATGCATGTGGGTAAGGTCAAGTATCAAATTACAGTAAACCTTGACCTGTTTACATTTATATTACAGCTTAAGTAGGTACTAGGTAAAAGGTATAAGATGAATTAACTCTACTTGTGTAAAATTTCCGCTCTTTCGCTCTCCCGCTTTGATTATAAGCTCTTTAAAAGTTATTTTATTACTATACATCAAAATAAGATAAATATAATAAGAATTATGCCTAAAAACATTGTAAATTTAACATTAAGTGCAAGCTAATGACCAAACTTCGGCTGAAGGATGTGAAATTATTTTTTCGAAAATGAATGTAGCGTTAGTTACTCCAGACTCTATGTATATGTTCCCTAAAATCTGTCGTTTCTGAATTATAGCAGAGAAAATATTCTTACTTTGTTTAATTATCAATATTTTTTCATTGCAAACCGATACTAAAATTCATTTCAATACAAACATTAATGTTCAACGGTAAATATTTCCCAATACAATTACGTCCAATTGTGTAAAGAAATATAACGATATTATATTTCCCTCGGCCATTGCTTTAATACAAACGAAACGGAAAAAGCCTCAGCTCCAACATAAAGACTAACGCGTAAACCATTTGAACTGCCTCAATAAAAAAGAAAAAGAAAATGGCGGCCTACTTACAAGAAGTCAGGTGTTCAGAAACGACGTCCATCATTAATTTCCATTCAGTGCCGAATCACAGGAATAACTTGAAATAATATCGCCGATATTGGTCTGTATAATTTTTCCGTGGACGTGGGGTTCTTTTAAAATTATCGTGTTTTATCCTTTGGTTAGTGTAAACAAGATATCGTAATGTTTCCTAAGAAAGTTCTTTTAAACTATAAGCACTTACACCTACATCATCAATGTAATAAATGTTTTGTAACAATCCCGTATTAGTTATAACAATAAAAAGTTGTGAAGATATGTCATTTTATGTGACTCTATCATACAAAATTTTTTATATTATTATTTTGCTACTGTATTCTTTCGGATGCCACTTGAATGAAGCCACGCAACGGGTGAAGCTAGTATGCTATTAATTGATAAACAAACAGAAATACCTTAGTCTACTCCTGAACAAGAATTGTATTTCAATAAAAAAAAATGTATTTTATTACAGAAAAAAATAAAATTCCCATACTTACCTTAACAAAGGGCCGCAGTTATCGAGACCAGTAACAATCGTTTACTATTAATGTGACAGATTCAATAGCTCCACTTCTTAAATAATGATCGATAGCTTCGTGATATTTGGTTTAGATGTTTCTTACTGAACTAAGTAATTCAAATCGAATTATAAAAACAACACAAAGAACAAAGAAAGTAATAAAAGCTCATCAAAAAAGAAAAGCTTCATCTTGTATCTCAATATTAGGGGTTGATTTAAAAAAATAAAAACGGCCAAGTGCGAGTCGGAACAAACTATGTTATAACTTTAAATTTATGCTTTTATCAATTTTTCCTTTATCTGTGCTATAAGATATTGCTTTTTACCAGATAAAGACTTTCAGATTTTCATCCCAAATTTAGTCATGAACCACCACCATTAGAAAGTAACATCTTAGAGCTATATTATATTTCTTCAAACAGCTAATACATTCTAAACTTTCTTTAGCTTTGCGTACACTTCTTGTTATCACGCCACAGCCGTTCCCCATTGTGTAATAAAAAATTCCATTGTTTAAGTTTTGTTTTTCACAAAAAACGATATAATTCGAGAAGGTTCTCGAAAGTTCAATTTATCTTTTAAGATGAGATCTGGAAACGTAATAAACAGATAAACAGTTGGCATATATAAAATCACTAATATTCAGTCTACAGATTTTCATCAGTACGAAAATCTTCGCTTCTCCAATTAAGATTAAAAAAACAGAAGAGCAGAAATATTAACATCTCTACCAATTTTCGCATCAATGCAAAACGGTACTTTATTCATTTTACCTTTGGCCAATTAGCCTTTTAAAGCGATCTAAATACTTTTTCCTTTCTCATTATATATTTTCTATTACAAACTTCGACTCATATTATAGGTAATATGCATATAAAATGTTTACCCTTATAGAAGGTAACCTTAATTAGTAATATATCCACCAAATTAGTATATTTAGCATATAACGTCCCTTCTAAAGCTTTCATAAAAAAGCGGTTTCTATACGCCCATATTTTCATGTATACTTCAGCAATATTATTCTTTTAGGTAAAAATTAATTATTTAATTAAAATGTTTACCTTAAATAAACGTTACAAAATGTTGGATCTTGATTTAAACAAATGAATCCTCGGGCGAGTTTGATCTTTTTACACTTGACGATTCGGAGCCGATGTCGGAGAGAATGAAAAAATGTACTTACAAGGAGAATACTTTAGTTATACTTTCAAACTAGTAGTTGTGGCCCTTTGATTATAAAATTTTTAATAAAAGGCATATTCAAAGATAGAATAGGGACTAAAAATACTCTACTTATTACATACTTCTCTAAAGTATTGTAGATAAAAGTAGGTAAGACGATAAAAAGACTAACTGTACCTACATAAAGATACACAGTAACAAGAAAAATAAATGCACTAGAGTTTCAATCGTCATAACGTATCAAGAAGTGAAAGTTGCAACAATTGACAACTTGTCATCACCATACGATCACAACGCGACACGACAACAAATCGTACACTATAAAAGCAGTCTCCAAAAGCTTTTCATGAGTTATTAGCCAAGTTGCCTGAGCATGGCATTAATTTTGTCTGCTCACTTGTTACGTGCTATATTGACACTGTTATTATGCGAAAGTTTGTTAAGTCGGGAATTAAACATGTAACGTCGTTTACTTGCCTTGATTGATAAGGGACGGCTTAGTGCGAGAGTTAATTGGAATTTACGAGTATTTTCTTTATTGTTCGAGTCATACTTGATATAAGAAATTATGTGGTGTTCAAGCTATAACTATCTGATTTACTAGAATAATTCATTAAACGAATAATGTGAAACATATAAATATATGAAGCCCAAAAAAAACGAAATTTAAATTAAAGCTCGCAAGTATAAATATAATGTGCAGAAAAAACTATGTAGCCGCCCTGTGGAATAAAAACGAACAATTTATTTTAATTCTTGTTAGAACCTACCGTGTATAGTGTTGATTTCTACGGCACCCAGTTTCTTAATTCAATTACCATAAAGATACTGTTTTGAATAAATTATTTCTGTAAATATCTTATTTATTGAAATTGTACTTTATATAACTCTATACTTATTCGTATGAATAAAATAGAAATTTAATAAGCCCTCTGTGCAAATGACATAGTACGGGGACCTCATTGAAATCAAGCTGATACTCTTTTTGTACCATAAATATGTTTTGTTCCAAAATATTTTAATTTACTCTTTGCTTTGGCCACCGTCCAACCTATGTAGATATCGCTACGTAAAGTACCGTAGTTAGTATTACATAACGCGAGGTCAGGTCAAGATATAGTATAGCACATGTAGCGCGAATACATGTTTTAATAACCTCTTTAAATATGTTTATTTCATTCGAAACTACCGCATTTTATGAACAGCGTCAAGAGAAACAATTTTAAGTTGCAGCAGGGACGATTTGAATTCCTTCTTCAGCAAGTCGCGTCCCATAGTCATTCTAAATTCCTTGTAAACTGCAGCACGATTGTTCAAAATACTACGAATAACTTTTATAATAGTAAAATATAAGAGTAGTGTAGATTTACAATGGACTACATTTTATATTTTGTTTGAAATTTTTAATGAAATTTCTTCGAAACGATGCCGTGAATATTTGCCTACATAACGTAGTGTATTAGTAAATTTTTCCATGAATTCATTCCGTTAACAAGAATATTTTATAATTATTCTATTATTACTTTATTATATTTTTTTGCACAAATTATATACAAAGAAGAAACGATACATTATTATTTACATATTTCGATCCTTGCAAGAGTTTCCAGAGTCGACACTCGTAATTTTTCCCATTTACAAAATAACGTATCACTTCTACTATAATCATAATCTACTATTATGTTCACGGTTTCCTCTAAATCATATTTCTAATGGGATATCACATTACAGACCATAGAAACACCCGCCTGACAGTTATCAGAATTTCTCCTAGAAATAGAAGCCATTTTGTACAAATAGGAAACTTGTTTTCGCCCGTGGCTTCGCCTACGCAAATGTCTACCTTGTGATAAAATATAATCTCAACGGTTCTGTGAAATAACTCCGTCTATTTTGCGCCCGACAAATAAAGTAAGCAATAATGTACTATCCTGACAAACATATAAATTTATTGCCCGGTTTAGCCGTTGCATGCACTATCTTGTTTTCAGTAAGTGCTGTTTTTAAACAAATAACGTATTTCGAGCCAAAAGATAGTGCAATAAAGCTTTACATAGATAAATTGACGAATTATTTATTAGTTAGTATATTATACCGAGAGGTCTTAGTAACTAGAGAAATACAATTCAGATACAAATGTGTATAACCACTGGTGCAATGGTTACTGAGCTTATCGAAAACAGACCGACAGACGCGGCAGTTAACCTTATTGATCATAATAATATGGAGATGCTTAAATTATACAAATAACATTTCTTAATCTTTTTCATCATACAAAACTATCGAATTATCGATGCAGTAGTTACTGAGTTTATCGCGAACAGACAAACGTTGAAGAACACTTTGTTTTATAATATTTTTTGATTAGTTAAATTAGACCATGTAGGTATTTATAGTAACCATGGCAACGAAACTGATAACCACCGTTACAAAATGAATACGCATTAATTTTTGTTTCGCTCGTGCACTGACATGAATAATTAGTAAACAATGCACAGCTTCCTGCGGATATCGTATCGAGTCGACGGTTAATGACTATTGTTTTCCTTCAATAACGAATGTAATTTGCATACAAAACTTACTTATGAATACTTTAAAGTAGTGTTTAAAGTACTAGGTGAATTTAAACGCTATCCATGATAATTTTTTGTGAGTATTGAGTTTTAAATAGAGTAAATATCATTTATATATGGACATATTTTCTCAAACAATATACTCAATAGTGTCACTATAAACCTGTACCAAAGATACATAATAATAGATATCTAATCTATACCTATAAAACCTAGTATAAAATCCTACGCAGCTAGTCTTTACTTACCTACCTATATGGGGCTTCAAAAGAATACTTCGAACTTAAACCAATCAATCAATATTAAGTGTACAATCTTAAGGTTACAAGGGGTGTTAATACGAAGCAATTCTTTCGCTGCTTATTTTAGTACTACAGTACCAATTCTTCGTTTAATTTCTTTGAGTGCGAGCAATTTACTATGGGCTGTTGACATTTATAGACGACATATTTATTTTGTTACTTACTAATATTTAGTTTCGATTAGCTATAGTATTACGGAAAGCTGTTTCAAGTATCACCATACTTATTACTTTGTTGGCGGGTAAAATTTATTTTTATGAACTTCTTCTAAAGAACGAACTTCCTTTTCTTAAAAAAAAAAAATCAAGCTTCTCTTCCAAAAATAAAAGTAAACAATGTTACTCTCGTTACTACTTATTAGATTGTGTATTAGATTGTAATACAAAAATACAATATTTTAATAATGATAAAGCGCAACGAAAAATCTCACTGAAAAAGCTAGTCTATACACAATTAAGTGCAATAAAGCATAATGTACGTGAAAGCAAACAGAAACATATTTAAAAATCACAGTATAATTTGTTAACGTACCTACAATAATTAATACCGTTTAAAATGATTATTAAACCTGAAACAACGCCACGCCGCGTAATAAAAATGATTTAATAAATCAACGGGCGGCGTCTCTTAATCGAAATTGAGTAATTAAGTGTACCCGGTTAATTTAAATACAACGTTCCTTGTGTGTTCAACCGTTATACAAGGAGACCATTTAATTTGGCCGCTTATTCAGCGTCGCGTTTATAAACACCATTATTGCACTATCTAAAAATCTAATTCAAGCTTAACTTCAGGTTTTTTGTAGGGCGTGGTTGAATGCTTGATTAAATTCTGAGCCACTTTGAAAACAATGAAGTTGCCATGATGCTTGCGCTTTTTAATATGGGTTTAAAGCCTTAATTAGGTTATTTAGACTAGTGATAGGTCAAAAGAAAGAAAATTAATAAAAAAAGAGTAAATCTATGTCAAAATAATAGCTCAACTAGGTAAAAATTGACCAATTTATACGTAAGGATCAATTAGGTTATTTAAGTATATTATTTTGGCCCTTCATTTGACTGAATAATGAGTGATAATACAATGCCATGCTTCTATTCCACGAATGATAAGGCAAAGGTGAGCTTGTAGTGTATTCCGCCAATAATAATTAAGTCCAATGTAATATGGAACTAGCTTATTACCATAATCTGGGCACGATTCCAAACTGATCAGCTTCTGAAGAATTATGTAGAGAAATATTAAAAGGCACTTAACCTCATGGTATCAAGAAATCCGCGGGTATTGTAGTGGTATCTGCAAACGATAAACCAAATAGTCCGTTACTCTTTAATTATAAATACTCCTTTCACGAGCAATCAAATTACATTTTTTTTCTTTTCAATAGGAATGTTATTTGTGAAGTAATACAAGCTTATTTAATCCCATTACCAAGAAAAACCACTAGCTAGAATACATAATATACGAGAACCTATCTATATAAACTCTCGACCAATTATCACCCTTAACAAAATTATGTCGTTATTGATAATTTGAAATAACACCCGACAGCAGCTTGGTTAAGAGAATTGAATTGGAGTAATATATTTATCTTGTTAAAGGCGACGGCGTAGAAAATTACATTATAGTGCAGTTTTATGTTGAACAGACGCTAGATAACTGATTCTTTAGTCTATTTAATTTTCTATGCGTCATACAAATTTATTCTTTTTCTAAAGACGAATAGCATACTGGCATTTGTCGTTCCAAATCTTGAAGTGTCCTATTTTATTTCACCCCTTCAAACGGTCGTATTTAGGGCAGCTTTAAAGAAGAATATTAATGTTTAACATCTAAAGAACTATTATTTGTGTCAGTTCAATTTCTACTTATCCTAGTAAAAGAAAAAATGTATTTATGAACATGTAAAATGTATGGAGAGTAACCAATACTGCAAATGTTACTGACATTCGAGACATCCATATTTGGTTGATTTGTTTTAAATATGTTATGACTTAAAATAAGATTATGTAGACTTTGCCTATAATAAATAAAGCGGGAATTATAATGCATTGTGCACTGATTAAGATAATTTATTCCATCCCAGGCCCTTTACACACTTGAACACTTGACCACGGATCATATCACAAAGGATCCCATCTTCATAGCGTTCTAGTTAAACATTACCGTGATGTGGGATCGTTAACATCTCGACAGCATCCGTCATTCATCGTACATCTCATTTTTATTCATGTCGACTGCAAGGGGCGCTCAAATGATGCACGCATTGTACTATAATTGCCGGTTCATTGCTGCTTATTGCATATAATACGACCACAATGACTATATCAAACGGCTTTTTGAATATAAATCATGTTGGAATAGTTTATTTTGATCTAATGTTTGCCGCGGCTGGGAATTGGGTTAGTTCGTTAATCTTTGTTGTTTTTTTTTTCAGATTAGTTTGAAACGCTTTCAATCCAGATAGGCTTAGATCATTCTTTCAGAAGAGAACTCAATACTCAACAATTCTGTCTAGTTTGATGCACTAGCCAAATTCCTTTACTTGAATAGGAAGCGCCAAGTGGCTATATTAATTCTTAAGTCTGGCAAATATTAATCACATAAAGCATGAAAGGAATTAATGTTCATTTCATTTGGGCTTAAATGTTCATTTAACTTGAAATAAAGTACAGAATAATAAAATACCTCAACTTTTCTACCGCAACACATTTAGCATCGATACACCTCCAAGATCTTAAATATCTGATACATTAAACCGTAAAATTACTTTATGAATGGTGAACCTCCATCCTCTTTGGGGATGTCCGTCAAAAGTAGATTAGCTTATTCATTTATAATCGAAATCTTAAACTAAATCTTATTCTGCCTATATAAAACGCAATAGAAGAGTACAACGTTAAAAAGGCTGTTTTCTGTGAAATATTTAGCTGTGTATGTGAAATTCCTGGCCTGTATTGAGTTCGCACGATCTGACTTCGAGATTATTGTGTTGCCGTTAGTATAGCAGCATTTTTTCTGTCTATATTGTGCTTTTATGTGAAGGGAAAGATTAAAGACATAAGCGTGTCGATAGAGGTGACAAAAGATAACGAAACTGCTGGAAACCAATAAATAAGAATGTGTTATAAATATATACAGTATAGTTAGATATTTGATAGATATCTAACTATACTGGTTTTAAAGCTGAAAAATTTGTTTCATTTTAAGGTATATCAGGAAATGCTGCTTCAAACTTAAAAAAAGTAGTATATTATATTGTATTGCTCATATTTTGTCGATAAAGGTTGCCTGTATAAAATCATACTTCCACCAAATAAGGAGCAATAATATAACCTGTTAAGCAATTTTAATTATATTTCAGTTTTTGGATATCATAAAATTACAACTTGCAATTTTATATAATATTAAATTCATACGATTTATCACAGAAATTTACCATTTCATATTCGTAGATAATAATTTTGTACCTGGAAAAGCCCAAACTATATTGATATCATTAGTGGAAGGAATATAAAATCATTATCTGATGCACTAATTAATAGACATTTCTAGAAAAACCAGTATATATGACCAATGCCTTTAATTTCATATTATGTGAAGAGTGTGTAATGTAGATATTGGTTAATTTTGACATGGTCTTAGGACGTCGTCTCTATAAATATTATTATGTAAAACTTGCATGGCTATGTGAAGAGTAGGTCGACTCATGAAGACGAGGCAAAGGATACATTATATAACGTATTCCTTATTTATCCATACATTACCTGTTTACAGGTACACCTTCTCTACGTATATATATTCATTAAAATAGAGTTTTTACACACTTAAGACTAAAGGATTTTAAATGCGATTTATTCATTATATTATTAACGACGTTTTATTCAGGCTAATAATATCATGAATACAAGTAAATCAAACACAAGAAAATACAAAGATTTTTTCACTTTATGTAATACGAAAGCTTCAATCTTTACCACCAAAATGAAACTTCTCTTTCGTCCACAGGTTGCGCGTTCCCGACCCGGTGGCAAGGCAAGTGGTTCCAGTCGGGTGTGATCCAGCCGATCCTGATAGAGGGCAACATCCTCTCCAATAAGGGCCGGTGCCTCTCCTCCGAGGGAGATAAGTTCTTGATAGTTGATGAGTAAGTTGCTATTTGGTTTGACGTGTGGCAATTTTCAGTTTGAAAATACTTTTTTTCGCTAGCTGTAAGATCTATGTTCTAAGGAATCTAAGGTAACAAAGAAGCAGTCTAACATTTAAACACTTTACAATGTACATACGTACGTAAATGCAGGAGTGCACATTCTTCATCTTCATTAAATTTCTGTAAAACTTTTTCATCAATAAATTAATACTTAATAGAAATTATTTAAAACTGTGTTATAAACTACCTATAGCAAATTGCCTTAATTAATTGTTATTTTATTGTATTTATACATTTGTGTATTGTATATAATACATCAATGTATTCCTTTAATTATTTTTAATAGCTCTAGAAAAATTAATCACGTTACAATATATTGAAAATTGTTAACGTTGATTTATAGTGTGACCAAAAATCGATGCACTGATTAAAATTTCGCTTTGATATCATATTCATTAAAGCTTCACGCGTCCTACGTACATTATTTGCTCGTAACTAAATCAGTATGTTATAGTAGGACGCGTGAGGGGTTAACATCGCTTTGAAGTGTCTCTAACCAAAAAATGATAACATGAATTTAACGTGCAGATAAATCACAGTTACAAATGAAATTATTTCACTTGTTATCTGTTAAATTTTATGAAATAAGGCTGAATTCAGCGATAATTTTAATGCCAGAATTATGCGAAGATATTGTCTTCTTGCCTGTCTCAGAGCTTGATCGATACAATCTCCAGACATTTATCATGGCATTTTCGCAATCTATATAAATTATGAATGAGTTAAATGAAATGTGAGATGAAGATGTCATTTTATTTTTATCAAGAGTTGGATTTGTGAATATTTTAGCGAAATGTTTTCAGATCTTGAACACCCCTTTTGAAACGAATTAAATATAATAAAATACACACTATAATCATTGAGTTTTGTTTGCTATAAATAAAAACTTTATTACATGCATTTTATAAATCCAAACATAAACGTGGTCCACAAAGGAAGAGGATTTGTAGATTTGGAATCTCTCTGCATTAACCTGTAGGTTTCTTTTATGAAAACAAATACATTTTATTCAACAGGTCCCTTTACTTGGAGATAAATGAAATCTCTTATTCATATTCTAAATAAAAAATACAATTGGAATCCAAAAAACCCTCGCAGAAATAATTTATGTATCACTACAAAATTGTGTTCTTTTGTTATAGGAAAGGCTGTTATCGTTGTGTAGTAATGCATGAAAAACACATTAATGTTCTACAATATAAGGAAAGTAAGTATATTTTATTTTTAAACAACTAGGGACTCTTGCCGACTTCGTTCGTAAAGATGAATTTTAATGTTTTCACAATATTAGGTCCCTATGTAGAAAATAAGGAAATATTTTGAAGCTATTTACATTATAGTTAGTTCAGATTCGATATTTTTATTACTTTCACTTATAAATATTTAAATTATTAAACTGCGTAATTACCCTTATGATTACGTTTGCAATAGACAAAAAACAATTGAGGATTAATTTTTGAATGTAAACAAAATAAAAAGAGTAGATACTTTGCATTTGAATTCCAACGTTATACACCAAGCAAATGTACTGAAACTGTAATATCCAGCTAGATGGCTGTAAAGGACAAAGGTGTATTTCTCAAAGTACCTACATTCATCTTGTAAGCGCCTAGAAACAAGTCCCGTCTTAGTCTTAGCGTGTCCGCATTTCTTGAGCTATTTCGTGTGGCTTTAGCTTTAATATGACCAGTTTCTTTTTGTCTAGATTATGAAGAATACAATTAGAAATAGATTTCGTAATTCTCATGCCAAAATCCGAGGAAATTTATGAGGATGGAAAATCCTACTGAAAGACTCATAATATTATCGCTCTTACCATAAAAGGAATTATAATACAATTTAATTACGTCATTGAGACATCTTGATAAGCAATTAAATATTATATTGTTCACTGCTATTTCTATGTGAATTGTGTTCATGAATTTTTCTTACAAAACGCCCTTAAATTTCATAATGTTCATGCATGACTCATAATAGGCTCGTAACGAAAAGCATGAGTCATTTATGTGATATTTGTTTGCAGCCTTTTGTCACCGACGAGACGCCCTACCTCACCTCTGTTCACTCATAACTGGAGATGCTCTGCTTTACTCCATGTTCAGAGAAAATGCTGAACCAGTCGACTGCCCTTTGAAAGCACCGTTTTCCTTCACTTACAACAGGTAAATTAGGATAATTATAACTATACAAATGTCCTAACTGTATAATAAACAAAGCTATGCAAAAATGCGTCGTAGAATATGAAGAAACTTCTACATTAAAAATTAGATTAGATAACATTTCTGTTCCACTTTCGTAATATGAAAATAAAAATCTTACAAGAAAATGTATTTACCGTTCAACTGAAAGTTCTTTTAATACCTTGAAATTCCATTGTTTTAGAAGGTTATTGCTGCTTTTAAAAGCGTTAGGAAAGTTGCTAAAACACTCTACTACTTGCCCAGTCTCGGAGGAAGTCAAGTTCGTTACAAAAGAATAAAACACAGGAAGATGAAACTTGGTGAATTTTTAAGAATGGATAAAAATTTGGTGGTAATATAAGTTACTTACTTACAATGGAAGAATTTATAACTCCGTTTGTACATATATAATATTAATTAATAGACTTATTTACTCAAACATATTGGTGTTGAAGGTATTTTATTAATCGCAGTAATTAAAGCTCTATTTCTTTATTCGAAAATGTTAAACGCTCCCTCATAAAAACATTTCAATCAATTTCAATAAAAAGCAAAACGTATCTAAGTCATTATTTCCAAATAGTACAAATTACATAGTTTTCCTTTTTTTTTCAAAAAAACTTAAACATTATTTTGAAAATAAAAGCAACGAATTAAACTCGCATCAGTCTAACCCAAAAATGCTCTCTTAATCTATACATTTACCTCAGAACACAATTTAACAGCATATAAGGGCATCATTCGTTACGGAGGGAAAATTAAAACGTCATTAAGTGTATCGATCGCGGCGCGGCTGACGACAGACGTCATTCGTAATTACAGCATGAATTCATGGCAATACCTAAAACATAGAAATAGATCAGCGGTACATATGGGTTTGGTACCGAAATAGCGGTAATGTGGTCACTGGTGGAAAATATGTCCCGTGTTTTATTTATTTTGTCTGTTCACGACATTATAGGTACCTATTATCTTTTACAATAGGTACCTATAATATCAGAATAGAAGTACAATAACAATGCGTAAATAACGATAATTCTTCATTTTTCAGAGGTCATGGCGACTGCAAATTCCCCGCATCCTCAATAGAGAGTTGTACGGAAGATTCTAGACTCCTTCTCAACTATCAAGCATGTCCTGACGTCTACGGTTCTGAAAGCACTGGTAAGAGAAACAATCACTCTTGATGCTTTTATTTTTGGGGTTCAAACAATGTTGATCCTATGTATCATACCTGATGACTAAATGAAAGCTAAGAACAAGTTATTAGTACAAGCACCTCTTTAATAATTAATTTCAATGAATCATTATTTATAAACACCCTTATATGAAAAACATTTATAATATCTACTACTACAAACAGATATAAATGAACAAAAAAATACATAACTTATATTGCACAATGAGTTTTAACTATACCTACATCGTAGTCATAAAATGGACTAATGGAAATAATCGATCGTAATACTAACGACGAATAAATTACTGATTATATTATTATTTCAAGTCTACTAATTCATAAATCTTATCATTTTGCAAGGCATTCAAATAAACATTATTTGCCAAAAAAAATCAGAAGAGTAGATGTTAAGAACTTTTGAAGGCGTTTTTATTTACCTCTATGTAATGTAAAAACGTTTTAGCATTCCTTTTTCAGCTTTTTACGAAAGTTTCCTTGAAAAATGAGATAAACTTAACGATATCTCATTTCTTATTACTCAAGATACAATAAGGATATTCAACTGAACGTCAGAAATAAAGTCTGCAATTCATGCTTTTAGAGCATCTTCCAATTTGAACCCCGTCTTATTAATAATTACTAACGCAAAGCGCAAAAGTAAACTTTTTCATTTCGACAGCACAACGATTAGGATTTCTGAAACCCAGCGAGGTTAAAATCCATACCGCAGTTCGCGCTTCTATTAAAACAAAACTTCATCCATTAAGTTGATCTTTTAGAATCCTGAAGAACTATTTTAGAAATCCCGTCTACCTCAAAAGCAATGGTAAAATTGGGTTCGTAAGATATTTATAATTAAAATCCTCGATCTTCATTTAATTTTTATTTAAATAGATACTTTAGGTATATTCGACATTTTATGATATTTTTTGCAATATATACCTAACAGCTTTATTTAGTATCTACCTCTCCTACCTACCTACCTGCATGTTGTTCTTCTCAGCGCCTTAGTTCTAGGATAATAAAAATACCATAAAAGCTTGTAACATATAATAGAATAAATTCTAAACTATTTTTCAATAACTTCTTATTTAACTATCTGTTATTATATGAGCCTCTATAAATACCAATTTGTTGGTCTATTTACGAAACATGAAAATAAAGAAGTCACAATGTGGCGTACAAATGCATTGGGCAGACAGCCAAACACAAGTCTATTGTTTTAACACGCTTTAAATAACCTGTAGTTAACATCTTTCAAAGTTTTGATACTTTAATTAACAACAGTATAATAAAAGCAAATTTCTATATTGAAAAACCAAGAAAAAAGTTGTCCTAGCGTGATAGAATCTTAGTTAAACTTCAAAAATAGATAATTAAATAATAATTCTCCCTAAAAAAACTGCTTCATTACGTGAAAATTGGAAAATTTCCCAACGGTGCTACTTTTGTTTTCTTTAATATCTATGAAATGCTAATTAAAAATAAAATCTAATTAAATTCCGTCGTAATTTCGCTCCCACTGAAAAACGTGAATGTTTTTTGCGAACATAATTAGCCTTTTCTTTGGGAAATATTTTCACGAGTCTAGAATTCTAGGAGAAATCCTAGGTATGCTGAAATTCATAAAATCTTAGTATTGTTATTTCTTTGTGGAATTGCAGAAGTTTTTGTCAGTCATTTACTGAAATACTTTTATCAGAATAATGCGTCAAGTATTAATACATGAATAATCATTTTTAAAACTACACGATGGCAACTTGCAATGCGTTGATTTGGAATCAATACTTCTATATAGATTTAACTAGCCTAATACCTAATGAGTAATGACTAATGGCTATTCCTTGAAGAAATAAATTAAAAAGAACACATGTAACAGCAATCGAAATACCCACCAGCCAATTCAGCAAACTTAAAGCGAGTAATGAAACTGTCTTCAAAAGATTAAATTATCAGTTTGAAAGAAACGAAGTTACCAAGAAAGTTGGGCGTAAAAGTGTCCTCTCCCATATCAGAAAACTAAGTGTTCAATCTTGATACCTTGCGTCTCGCTTTAGCGGGAAAATCCTAAGATTGATATCGGTTGCGATTCTCACAAGTTTTACACGTAATTCTTTGAGGTATTCTAGTTAATTTAGCGGAAAAGTGATTTGAGATAATATTAGCGCGTTTGCAGTTTGCTTTAATGAGATTTTACTGCTATTAGCCTAAGTAGGATCCTTTCAGAATATAAAGGTGAAATACGGTTTGTGTCACATATCTCTAAATGGATTAGCTTTTTAGTAAATCTGTATGTTTAATTTTACGAATAAGACTAAAAGACGACTGGTTTTGCCAGTACGCATTAAAATAAAATATGAGTCAATAAAATATCATAAGTTGACACGTACCTAAGGCCTTCGTAAGGCATATTATGAGGTTTCTGTTTGTCAACACTATAAAATATAATAGCCAAAATCGTGTATAAGACTTAGTTTAATACAAAGCAATGTTCAAAATTTAATTCTAGAATCAAGTGATCTTTCGCTCAGATTAATACACCAAACGAAAAAAGCACATAAGCGCCCGCCATTCGGGGTCCCCTAATAAAACGTCAAGCCGTTGAAAAATGTACATCTAACTGAAAAGTCAATTAACCTAGTCTATTGAAGTCGTTTGTGGCGCACAATGGAGGAGACATTAATTTTATCGAAACAATACGCGTCCCGATGTCTGACAGAATGCTAGCGTCAGCGTCTACCGTCTACCGCCTTCTATTTACTTTTATTCGCTACCATTTTAGTGGAATGTACTTAGTAGCACTTATTAATTTTATTGTATATCATGTCTTTTGTGAATATCGGTTACGGAACTTTGATATTTTTTAGCGATATAACAACCCACATAAAAACGTTGGTTTTTGTAACAAAAGTTATATGTAAAGTGAGGCAATTTCATTTAGGTACATTATAAATTTTTGTATATCTGCTTCCCTGTAATTTAAGGAAGAAACATACAGGTGATAAAATGCTCTTATGAAAACTGCATTCCAACTATTTATGTAGAGTCCATGTAGAGTCGCTATAATTTTGGATTTTTGTTTCACCGTGTGTAAATATTACCTATTCACTTCCTACTAAGCATTTGTTCACGAAAAAAAAACAAATCTTAAAAATGTTACTCCCAGTATTTGCTGTTTCTAAAAATAATTATGAAGTCTTGGAATGAGAAATATTTATTTTTGTTTGTTATGAATATTCACATTGTTATACCAAATAGAATGGATGTTATTATTTCCTTGAAGACCCTAAATAAATTATAATGTTCGTCTATTTTAGGCATATATCTTAGAAATGGCTGACGACCGAGTCGCGACGCATAAAAATAGCAACAATGTTTCTTGTTCGCTTGAAATAATAATATTTTACTTGTATATTAAAATAGCTTTTTTATAGAAATCAAATTACATTTATGACGCCTACTTTTTATGATATTATCTGTAACGCTCTAAAATAGTTTCTGAATTCTCATACTAAATAAAACAAGTCTCTTCTTTGGGAATGCTGTAAAGAATTGTCAAACTATAATGCTATCAAATTTTATCAAAATTCATTCAGCTTTGAAAGCACACATTATAATACTATGTATGAAAGTCTATGAGTAACCGGTGAAAATTATAAGTACGCCTGCGAAAATTTTGGTGCGTTGCTCTACACAGCATTTTGTGTGCCTACTTCATGAAAACTGTATTTCATCGGATCGTAGCCCTATCGTAAAATTCGCCCACATTATTAAGCGACCGTCCATTTCATGAAATATAAACACGCAACTTGAGAATAGGGCTAAACGTATCGCAAATTTGTTGCCAAAATATCGCAAAAACTAAGCATATTATTATGACGCCTATATATTCGTTTATACATATACATAAATGTATGTTTGGTTAAGATTTCTATAATGATTCACAATAAATAACTTCAAGAAATACGTGCGTATATTGGTAAGAAAGGTAAGAGGGTTGCAAATAAGTTGAAAAGTCCCAACCAATTTAATTAATTAATCCGTGGACGCAATCCCACAATTTGAGAAGGCACTTAGAACCCAACACGCCTACACAGATTAAAAAGCGTGTAAGTCTAAATCGAATTAAAAAATATTAGATTTTCTTTGATTACTCCTTAGTCCTACAACAATAGCTTGTAAGTGTCCACTCAAATAATAAAGGGTGCGTTTAAATTTATAAAAAAAATATTATTGGTAAAAACACAACATTTAAAGCTCCAAAAAGTGTCCAAAGTCGAGATCTCGTTACGTACCTACCTACCGTTTGTTTTGCGCGATGTCCAGAAAATAGATCTACATTAATTTATAGTTAATCCAAGTCATATATTTTTACAAAAAATAAAGGAATTTACCAAAACTTTTTTATTTTACAGTTGAAGAGTTAGAATGTCTCGCCACTTGGAAGGAAGGTAGCCTACGGTTCCTCGTGGGCAAGATCCACCACAACCACGCCACCAGCAACGAAGACCGATATAGATGCTTCGTCTACGAGAAGACAAATGGTATTGGTAAGACTTAACGATTCTTTTATTTTTGCTGCGATGGTCGCTTTTTCATAGATGTAGGTTTTTAATTTAGCTAGTTAATATTTTAGATTGTAGGTACCTAATGCGGAAAATGGAGATTGAATTGATTCCTGTGAACTATATTCTTTCGACCGTGTTTCTAATTATTGTAATCATAAAAATATAATTATTATTGGTACAATTCCTCAAAGGCCTGTCGATTCTTATTGTTCATTCAGATGGTCAATCAATAAAGTATACAACTAACACCGATATTGCATTATGATAATATAGTAAGCAATAAATAAACATAGTTTTAGATATAATATTATTTCGACAGTTTTATGACTACTAGGAAAATAAAACTTTGCTTATCGATTTCAGTAAAGCCATAATTACCTATACTGATATTAGTGACAACCACTTTGGTCTTCTACTACTCATGTTCATGTTATGAACTTCAATCGATAAGGTAAAGTTTAATTTCAGCAAAACTTTTATAAAGATGGCAATTATAAAAGTTTTGTTGCAGTTGTTCTAGAACAACTCAGTAATTTAAAGGTCAGTTTATAATTCATTTATATATAAGAATTCTACGTACTAACTGTAAGTAACAGTTTATTAGGATAAAGGGATTAAGATTAGGATCTTACTTTGAATAAAGACGATTTCATTATACCAAATTGAGTCTATCCTTCATGATTTATTTTCTGACATGTTGTAACCAAATGGAAATGTTATAGAATTTCACTTTTTAATGTATCATTCTTAATCTTCCAGCATCCAATCCGAGTCTAAAAGAAAACCCTGTTACTCCTGGAGGCGTGGAATACAGAGTAGCACAATCCGGTGACGCTACGTGTAACGGACTCTTTAGTGCTACAGAAGGTTCTAGAACGATGGCTTTGAAGCGAGGTATGTTCCCATTGAAATTTTAATAAAAATGATATAGGATTATTAACACTTCGTGACGATATAGAAATAGGCGATATTCCGAAAATATCTATATGACCTCGACATCAACTTGAAAGCTATAATTATTATTAAGTTTTCCATAACGAAGCGAATTCAAATAACACAGCGGCAATGTTCTTGAAAGAACTATTGTCCTCACCAATAATTATGAACGTTAGAATTCTAATTTTATTTTAATTTCGAAATAACTTGAATATTTATTTTATCACATAAGCACTTGTCAGATTGCGAAACTATTAAAAAAGAGCGTGTGTACCGTACACACACGTGTCAGAAGTGAAACTTCTTTGGCAAGATTCAAAGATTCCTACCAAAATTGTCGAATTACTACAGGACCGGAAGGCATTTCTATGACGTGACCTTGAAATTTTATTCTCAACGCGCCTAAAGAACTCACTTCAAAACCTTCAACAAAATATCTTTCCAGTATCGGTTCGTTTCAACTGCCAGTTCCCATCCTGGATGACGTTCTCGCACACGTGGCACACCCTCGACTTCACCAGCAACTACACATTCTACCAGCGGAATGCGACCCTCCGCATTACGAACCAGACCGGTTCTGAGATCAAAGTATTCTGCGTTAATGTTAAAGCCAGCTCGCCGAGCGGTAACTCCGTTGCGTTGGTTGCGCATTGGCAGCATCATTGGTGAGTTATGAATATCTTACCTGTACCTTTTCTGGAACTGTTGAATTAATGTTCTTAATAGGAATAGATGTAGAGCAAAATTTTTGAGTTTGAGATTGCATGCGGGAAGCTATTTCAATTTTGATTGAAAAAATGGTTGGTGGTAGAAAGAAAGCATTGACTCTTTTTATGTTCTGGAAAACTATGAGCTAAAGGAAATGGAAGTACGATTTATAATATAATTAGGGGGAAAGATCGATCTTAAGCCATGACCTTTTCAGGAATTAGCCTTACGCTCAGCCCAGCTCAGCCTTATATGTATGTATAGCTACGAATCTCTCAATGGCTTCTTGTTCATTCATATTCACAAACTCAAGTCTGTATATTGTTCTCTGGCGTTACAACAAGGATTAAATTAATATCTTATTCTCATTTTCAGTGTATCCCGCTACGTCTGCGTAGTATTATACCGACGGGATACATACATAGCGGAGTTGCAACGCGGCACGCCGACCACTCGGCCGGACGATGCGTGCTCTCCACACCATTTTAATGCTGTCACTGCACCTTATATCACTTTAGTTGGTACGTTCATATATTTATAGAAGACAAAAGATTTATTATGGTTATTAAAATATACCTAATATGGTAACTATGAAGGCCTAATGGATCTAAAAACAATGATAAAGAATAATGACTAGGTACTGATTCTTATACGTTATTAAGAGTCCTTATCGATTTTAGAGTGATTTTTACTTGTTTCTGTAATTCTTTAGACGCTCGTTTAACAAAACTAAATTAGTAACAATATGTGATGATATCTTAAATTAAAGATTCATTCAATATCTAAAATACGTTCGAGACAATTTATTGATATTCATTGTCCAGTTTGTTTAATAGCCAATAACCTAAGGCGTGTTTCAATTTTTTCCATGCGGGACGTTCGTGTCTTTGTATTTTACACGGAATTTAATAGAAGAAGTTTTCTTATAAAATATACTACAGTAAAGACACTGAGACATCCTAAAATATGTTCGAGGCAATTTATGTACTTTTATTGAAAAATTCAAAGAACATCTAAGTTAAAATAGCCTTACTTTGATGAAATTTTATGCGTATATGGCGTCGAATTTCTAGTTCTTACAACAGAGTTAAAAAAAAATAAAAAATACACACTAAATGATAGGTTAATGCTTAAAAATTTGCAATAAAAAAAATACATATTATATGTTTTATGAAAGAAATGGAATAATTTAAAGTTCTCTAGAATTTTAGATTATATACGGGAGCGCAAACGTTGTTACGGCAGATCTATATAATCGAATATTCTAGAGAATTTTAAATTATACCATTACTTTCATATAACATAGTAGTTAGTTTTTTTAAACGAGCTCCTAAAGAATTAAAGAAACAAGTCAAAATCACTCTTAAAATCGATACGGCCTCTTAATTAGTCGTTGATTTTAAAAGGTATTTTCATCGCGCAAAAGAGTGATATTTTTAACATAAGTACCTAGTTACATGGCATCTGTTTAACGCCATGAAGCAAACTAACAAAAGCTTTAATCAAATTATCTAACAGCATTCTTTATTTTACAGCAAGTAATCCTGAATCAAAAGAATGTCCCTATTCAGGAAAATACACAATATCAAACCATAGACATCAAAGAAGCATACCCATTTCTCCTGAAAGACATAGATTAAAAAGAGACAAGAACTATAACCATAGAGTAAACAATACAAGATCGTTCAATTTTAGCCTTAGAAATATTTCGGATATGCCGATACTAAGAAGTAAGAGACAGGCGGATGAAATCACTTGCGCCGGTAGCAAATATAACAAATTGGAAGTCGGGTGCAATACTGCTAAGAATATGGAGTTTTATTCCACTTGTAATAAGAAAGAAGTAGTTACTGGTATGTATTCCATAGAATTTAAAACTTTATAAACATTAATATGCACCACTTGGGTATTCATAATAATTATACCTCCTACTCTACATTTACATCCCAATGCATTTTTATGCATTAAAATGACTATTTTGTTTTCTTATCATTGATGTAATACATGAAAATAATAATGTAGATCTATATTACAGACTACGATATCATTACCATCCCATAAACATTTTAATCAGTTTTCGTCGTCATCCGTAAGCTTTAAAGTCTGATTAAGCTCTTGCGACACATCAATAATAGAATATTACTAGCTTTCCGCCCGCGGCTTCGCCCGCGTTTTCAGAGAAAACCCCGCATAGTTCCCTTTCCCGTGGGATTTCCGGGATAAAACCTATCCTATCTCTCAAGTTGGATCGAACTGCACATGGTGTGCGAATTTTATTATAATCGGTTAAGTGGTTTAGGAGTCCATTGAGGACAAACATTGTGACACGAGATTTATATATATTAAAGAAGATATTTTAAACACATATTTAACTTTTCTATAACAATTTGCAGCCTACACCTGCCACGGCGGGTGGTACGAGAACGGCGCGTCCTTCGTCGTCACGACACCCGTGACGCGCGACAGCACGGCCGCGCGCCGCTACTGCTTCGTGTCGCGGGACGCGCGGGACGGCGCGCTAGCCGTCGGCCAGAGCGCGACTAACTGCGAGCGGGGATACGACCCGGAGCCGCTGCTGTTTGATGCCAGCTTTACTGGTAACTTTTTTATCTGTTATTTTTTTTGGTATGTGCCTGTGTTACTGTTTAATACTGGCTAAACTGGTAATTTTTGACGTGACAACGTCTTATAATTCGATAGAGCCGGCTGCACGCACGAAAAAACATGACTCATGCGGCGTTACCTCGCTCTGAGGCGTTCCAAGGCTTGAAGTGCAAGCGAGAGCGCGGAACGAACGACAAAGAAGCACAATCGGACGTTGTCACGTTCAACTATCGCCAGTAAACCGACTTTACAGACAACCAATTTTTTTTTCTTTGATGCTATCTTTAGTGGTAACTTTTATTTTGTGCCAGCACTGTTTGATGCTGGCTTTATTGGTAATTTTTTTCTTTAGTGCCAGCACTGTTTGATAATGGCTTTACTGGTATTTTTTTGTTATGTGCCGGTGCTGTTTGATGATGGCTTTAATTTTTTTTTCTTTTGTGCCAGCACTGTTTGATGATGGCTTTACTGATATTTTTTTGTGCGAGCACTGTTTGATGCTGGCTTTACTGGTATTTTTTTCTTTTGTGCCAGCACTGTTTAATGCTGGCTATACTGGTAACTTTTTTCTTTTGTATCAGTGCTATTCAGATATACGGGGATTTTCCACCTGAGCCTGAATAACTATAAGATAAAATACAATAAAGTCAAAGGCTCCGGCTATCAATTTTATTATTTGAAGTGAAGAGAGATTTAAAAACAATTAAAATTTTATTTTACTTTCAGGCAAATGTCAAGATGAAACCAACAACCAACCTCGACTGAGAATACCATCACTACACATTATTTTCATCGCATCGTTTGTTGTACATTACATTATACCTAGATGATTAACAAACTTGAATAGTATTAATTTATTGTAACTTTTAACTCTTCACCCCTCTCCCATATCCATACAATTTAAATATAATGTAAATTCACAAACATGTTGATAGTATTTAATGTTTTTATTGAAATTCTATAAACGTTTAGCCCTAATTTATTTCACAATGTAAGCTACACTTATAGGATGTATCTACAGATAATATTTGAAAACTTGATAATACTTTTGATATTTTAATGCAATTTTTATAAGCACTATACTATGTACAATCACAGTCATATTTTTTTGTATTTATCAATCATTCAATACGAAATCAATTGAAATCATTATAGATTGATATCATTCGAATAACTGCTAAGTACATTTTTATTTTCATCATTTTGTTAAATTCTAAAAATATATTGCAAGAGCTATAAAAAATATGTAACACCTCACCGTACATATATCTTAATATTTTATTATTTTACCATCTCCTACAAACTGTACATAATACGTAACGATGTAATTTTAAATGGAGGCGTAATTTAAAGGTATAATGAGAATAATAAGAACAATAAGAACAAATATAGATACTGATTTAGTTTCTGTGTCGAATGTTTGTCAAAATCTTAAAATCGAATGTGTGATGGTGTAAAATGGTTGTGAATTAATGTTTCAATGTACCGAAGTAGGAATGATTCTATCTGGACTGAAAGAACGATAGATTAATTATTTATAAAGAAAAATATTTATTACCTCCTACATCATAGTAAAATCCTGTATAATTTTAACGTCATCATAGTGTATTCAATATCCCATTTAATAAACTTCAGATATAATTTAAAAGCGCACAGATTAATCAATCGATAGAACTTTAAAAATGGATTCTATTCGATTTCTTGTTATTATAATAAATATAAATAAATATTACACTTTAATAGACTTATGTACTCATTACAGGCTTTTTGTTCTCTCCTCTATATCTTTGTCCACATTTCCACTTATAAGTATTTATAGATTAATTATAATAATTTTGGGATATTACCACGCAAGAAGTCGAAAAGAATAAAGCTTTAACACAGCATTAAAGACTGTAATTCTACATTTGTTATTTAATAAGGCGTTTAGTAGATAATTGCGTAATATTACATGATCGTTGAATACTGTATCAAAATATTAATTATGCTATGCGAATCAAATATGGAAACAGTGACTATTGTGTATTTGTTTATTTTAATATATGTGTATGTCTGTACATTGCCTACATTTAGCTATTTTTCAATTTCAGTTATTAACTTTCTGTCCAAATATTCCGATTTATTTTCAGTCAGTAAAACAATAGCTTTTTTAAAGTTGCCAAATTTAAAATTGTTGAAATGTCATTTAAGTTGTGTTCTGGAACCGCCAGTTAATTCTTAATACATCTTTGGTTGCATTTACCGCTATCTTTGCATTAAAATGACAACTATTTTTTTTTTTTTTTTTTTTTTTTTCAAGTGGGGAAATCTTGCCTAAGATACCCACGGCTCCCGGGGAAGGAGCCGTGGGTTATGTCGGATTCCTACCGACTAAAACCCCACCGTGTACCAACGCGCTGCTTTAGACGGGATGCGGGTACACATTCGCAATCTTCCGCATGTCCCGCCCAGCAGTTGCCCGTTTCCAGGCCCTCCGCCACTTGCCCGTTTCCAGGCCCTCCACCAAATGGCCACCCCGGGGCGGCGCAAGCTGTACACGAGCTCACGCCACCCGCTCGCCGATGATGGATTGTTCCCCGTTCCATCATCGGCGTTCCCCAAACCCTCGACCCCAGCATCGACCGGCCGAAGGGCGCGCGCCGAAAGGCCCTCTGAAACGTGATTCACGCGTCGAAGGACCCTCCGGCGCACTTTTATAGAGGTTAAAATGACAACTATAGTTTATCATCAGGGTATAAAAATATACGAAAGCAATAATTCAATATGCTTCATATAAAATACTGGAAGATAATTGCCTATACAAGCTGTTAAAAAAACGTTTAATTCAATTCATGTTGTCGTGGTCTTATTGTTTGTCATAAATGAGTGGTATTTAATAATATACATATGTCCATTTGCCCCTTCCTACAAAATTAGTTCTCTAGGAAGCACTGTCTATACTATATTTTTTCTACTACTTTAGCTGTTATTATTTATAGTACACTTAAGAGTCCATATCGATTTTAGAGTGATTTTGACTTGTTTCTGTAATTCTTTAGGCGCTCGTTTAACAAAACTAAATTAGTAACAATGTGTTTTATTATCTTAAATTAAAGATTCATTCAATATCTAAAATATGTTCGAGACAATTTATTGATATTCATTGTCCAGTTTGTTTAATAGCCAATAACCTGAGGCGTGTTTCAATTTTTTCCATGCGGGACGTTCGTGTCTTTGTAGTTTACACGGAATTTAAAAGAAGAAGTTTTCATATAAAATATACAACAGTAAAGACACTGAGACATCCTAAAATATGTTCGAGGCAATTTAAGTACTTTTATTCAAAAATTCAAAGAAAATCTAAGTTAAAATAGCCTTACTTTGATGAAATTTTATGTGTATTTGGCGTCGAATTTCTAAAACATACAACAGAGTAAAAAATAAATAAAAAATACACATTAAATGATAGATTTATGCTTAAAAATTTGCAATCAAAAAAATACATATTATATGATTTATGAAAGTAATGGAATATTTTAAAGTTCTCTAGAATTTTCGATTATATACGGGAGCGCAAACGCTGTTACGGCAGACCGCGCTCCGCGCTTTAGGGAGTAGGACGTGTTGCGCTGCTCCGTCAGACACAAAATTACTAAAGTACGTTTTTCCCGCGCGTAGTAGTCGGGAAGCCCACGATACTAGATTAGAATTGGTGGAGTAGACGATAACGAGATAATAAGGTCCTATAATGTTTCCACTTTGAGCGCTTTCAGCCTTTGCTACTCGACTACACGATGATCGCGTTCAAACGTAAAAATACTAGCTTTCGTCCAGCGCAATTTTGTATTAGGACTCTTAAGACGTTGACAAACTGCAACTAACAACGAAAAAACTTTAACGTCAATGTTTTCATAATTGTAAAAATATCAAGTTACACAAGAAGCTTAAAAATATGTACAAAATTATCATAGCATGTTATTGAGTAGCTAGAATAATTTAGCATATTTCTTTATCGAGCAAATTATATTTAGGAGTAAGTAATTTATATTAATATTTTCAGAACGTACGATAGCATTCTTCTGAGCTTCACCGATTTTATAGTCAGTAATTTTTCAATATAAGTTTCTTTTTACTTGTTGCTGTTTAATCTTGTAACATACGTATTTTATTGTAACGTTGGTTTATATAACTAATCAAAGTCACCAACACGGTCATTTCATTGTCATAACACAATCCCATCTATATTTATAGGTTGGTTAAGAGAGCCATCTGATGGCGATATCTAGTTAATTCGTACGTATTTGTTAAAAAGGAAAATGCTACTTTCCTTCATCAAGCAATACTAATATAAGTAAAATATGTTCTAGAAATAACATTTAGCTAAGTGAAACGAATACTCATTTTGAGATGAATGTATAGTTTAGATAAGTAATAATTAGTTATAAATTCGCGACAGCAATACCTAATATATTTGTATTAAAAGCTATTGAGCGTTAAATTTTTAATAGCAATTAGGTAGACAGTTGTGAATAATTGAGCTAGCGTTGTTATTTTATAATGTAAGAGAGATTATTTCTTCTGTGGAAGCAACTGGTGTGGTCACGATAGGACAAAAATTGGTGACGATTATATACATTAAACGGATACGTTGTTTCCAATGTGTGATATAGATACAGTAATTTAATTAAGAATATAGTCGTCAGCATGAATTATAATAAAGTGCAAAACTGACTCTGTGTTTAATTTACTACCATTACACCTGCTACTTGATATTATGACCCTACCGACCCGACCCTATTATGATTAATTATTAATCTTTTCTTAAGTTTGCTTTAGACTTAGTTATTTGTAAATAAATAAATAAAATTCTTTTTTTAATAACTTTTTGACTATCAAGTACTAAGTAGCCATTTCTCTCTTCAGTTCAATTTTTTTTCATGCATTTAAGCTCAACTCTCAAGTTAAGCGTTGCCCAATGACGTTGTACATGAACTGTTAACTTGCCAGTTTCAGTGTACCAAAAAATATTTGTTATGATAAAATATGATCTATTGCCATATGGTTAAGGTTGCTTTTTCCTTATAAGCGAAAGCTTACCAAAAACGGTCCGAGCGAGAGGTTTCCCAACGGTAAATGGTCCTTTTCTAACGTTTCAACAAACCACCCAATCATTGATGTTTGTAGAAATGGTAGTGAGGGTGACCATGAATTTAGTTTGACTTTGCACTGTCTCACGAATAATGTATTGATATTTTCTTTTTAATCTAAAACTCAAAAACGAAACCCTAGCACGATAAGGCTAGATTACGATAAAAAACTGTATTATTCAGATATTTATGAAAATTATAACTTACGGTGTTTATACTTTTACGATAACATATACATATTTTATTTTTGCATAGGTACATTAAATTAAGTGGCGTTTAATCAATATAATATGTACCGGACATTTACTCGCTCGCTTTTCAAGAAATTTGTCCCATATTTTTTTAAATCATGGTCACCTAATTAGAAAGAGACAAGTTGGAAACAAGAACGCTTTCATTCGGACCGTTTTTTGCGCCATGGTGCACAGTTTAGTTAGTAGTATAACGTCTTTGGCGTTGCCACAATTTTTATTAATAAACGCTGTATAAATAACATAATAAATAACGCCGCTTAATAAATAATATAACGCTGCATAAATGAATGTATGTAAAAACTAGCGATCCGCCCTGGCTTCGCCCGTGGTACATATTTTCGTTTTCCGGGACAAAATATAGCCTATACGGATTCGGCATAATCCCTCTAAAGTCTAAGTAATGGTAAAAGAAATTTTGAAATCGGTCCAGTAGTTTTTGAGCCTATTCAATACAAACATACAAAAATACAAAGAATTCCTCTTTAAAATATTAGTATAGACTATAGATGAACCAAAACATAGTGTACGCATATTGTATCGTAAAAGTGTAAACACCGTTAGTTGTAATTTTCATTCATAGCTGAATAATATAATTTTTGGTAAAACTGTACAGTGTCAAATTTGGCGATTCATTTCACGTAACACAATTCGAGACGCTCCGCTCGTTTAAAAAAACTACAACATAACCTAACCTAACTTGTTTCGAGTTCGGAGCGTTTTTTTTTTTTCGTAACAAATAAATTACTCTACTTAATGGTTAGAAATGTTGTACTTGAAATGAATCACGCTAAGCAGGTACTGAGTGTCAGGTTGATATTGTCAAAACAATAAATATGCGTAACAAAAACAAGAGTTACTTTCTATAGTAATTTTCCGATTTTCAAAAATTCGTAACTCAAAAACTAAAAGTTTCCTCACAGTGAAATTTTAGATTTAGGTTCCCTAAGACAATAGCTAACCACAAAAAAATTACGACTCTCAACTCCCTATAATGTACAGTTTAGCCTAATTTTTATCCTAGCCTTTTTTTCCCATTACGTGCTCGAGGATTTCGCTTTTAAGTCTTAAATTTAAATATTTTTTACCGATACATAATTTGTGGTCACTCTAACTACCATTTCTACAAACATCAATGATTAACCAATCAAAAGAGTGGTCAAAACCTTAGACAAGGACCATTTCTTTTTGGGAAACCTCTCGCTCGGACCGTTTTTAGTTAGCTTCAGCTTATAAGGAAAAAGCAACCTTAACTATATAACAATAGATCATATTTTATCAAAACAATATTCGTACACAGTCTAGTTAAGGGACGGAATCTGAGTATAATATTACTTACTCTGTGGTCTGCTAATGTCCAGCGATGAATATTACGCCAAATCAATAATTGAGTTCAAAGATATCGTATATTCCATTATATGTAGTACTTACTACTCTCTGATGAAAAATATCGAAATATCTTCATTTCTCATATTTCTTTTTCTTTTTCTTTGTGGCCACTCATTTGTCATAATTACAATTTTTATTGAAATCACCACCTGTATGGGACGATTACACCTAACGAGTACAGTGGCGAGTCAGTAAATAAGCTCTCGGCCGAGAGAGTTGCCGAACCGAGTGGGTGTTTACACGTATTTACACTAGTGGCGAGTCAGTTCAGTTTGATCACGACGTCTGCAATGGATCGAAAAAAAAAGAATTTAAACGGGTTTTAAATCAGCTGATAAACCAGATATTATTAACTAATAATTGTGGGATTTATTAGAAGAGGAAGCATTACGCTTGTCTCTGCTTTTGTAATCGGGTGACGAAAAATTCCATAAACATTCATGTATTTTGTAACACTGTATAAATTATACTGTCGTTTCCAAGCTCCATTTGTTATTAGCGGCCATTTTAATTGAGATTTTGATAAATTGTTTGAAAAAATACACAAACACGCACACTGCTTCATGACGAATAACGAACGAGTGGCGAGTGGCCGAGTGACAAGCGAGTGCGTGTTTATATAAGGCAGTTCAATAAAGAAACGAATCTTCAATGGCGGCGCTTATCATTCCCTCTCGCTTACACACGGCCGTATGGCATGCAAAAAAAAATGGAAAAATAAAATCACTAAAATGTATTTGATTTTCCCTATAATAGTTTTTATCATAAATTTACAATGACAATTATGCATTTGCGAAAGTAAATAATGTTTTATTGGAATTTGACAAAATATGTTCTTTGGGAAAAGTTGTTCAGTTTTATGGGCTCATTACAAATATTATGGGGATTTTGTTACATTCTGTATACGTAAATATGATAATTCATATAAATACACAAATACCATAACAAAAAAGTTTGTCAACAAACAATTTGAAATAATTAATAAAATAATTATCCATTTACGTTATTTTTATTTTTTTTTTTGCTGACCCTACCATACGTCAGTGTCAGCTTTGGCCGCCATTGAAGATTCGTTTCTTTAATGAACTGCGTAATACGTGCCGAGCGGGATAGCGAGTCGCTGCGGGGGCAGAAGAATGAAGCGGGGTGGTGGGTACTCGGCCTAGTAAACAAATTGGGATTCTAGTGACTCTCTCGCCGCTCTTCTCGGCCGAGTACTCGTTAAAGTGTTTATACCAACCGAGCACTCGGCCGAGGACACTGACTCGCCACTGTACTCGTTAGGTGTAATCGCCGCGTATTTCCAAACTATACATAGCCAGAACGCAACCATAGGAAACTGCTCGTGTATACTTTGTAATGCTGTTTTTAAGTTTGTTATTACAATATATACACGAATTTTGCGTACTGATCGTGTATACTTTGTAACGCGGATGCTTGCTTCTTCGTTCCAAACTATACACGATCAGTACGCAAAATATAACTAAATATACCTACTACACCGCACTTACGCTTGAGCGAAATAATAAATATATAGGCAATCAAAGACTTGTACAGCTATATCTATCTACTTTTATTCTTCTTGATTGATTCAGTAAAATATGGAATAAAAATATTATTAGGTAAGCTTAGAAAAATAAATAGGTAACAGATATCAGGGTTACCTATGGGTTAGGTTAGGTTCGTGTTTTTTTTAACTACACAAAAATAGGAGCCCCGCGAAGCGGGGCTCCGTCGCCTCGCAACTGTCTTCTTCTGGACTTATTAGATTCTTAAATTTTAGCACTATTGTCAATTGTAAGTCGTGAAGTATAGTCGGGAACGAAGACACAAGCATCCTCGATACAAAAAATATACGATCAGTACGCAACATTAGATACACAATACACATGCATTTTAATAATAGATTTGTAGCGTCGACAAGCCAATTTATGAGTTATCGAATTTCAAGTGTAACGCTAAGAAAGTTCACACGGTAACTCGTATATAAACAGTTCGTGCGCTATGCACAGACAGTCACGGGCTTGTCGGGACGCGGGTGGGTCGCATTAGGTCGAGTATTAATTACATACGGATAAATATATGTAGTTAACGAAATATAACCTTTGCGTAGTTATTTCATCTTTTATTACACCCGCACATAACAAGACCCTACAGATTTCAAAACAGCAATCATCATCATCATCAATACATATAATAAAATTGTAGAAAAGTAGTGTCTGTACAATTGAAATATGTAAAAAAAAATTAGCAGGTGTTATTATTTAATCGTGCCCGAATCCAAAACTGTTGTTGAAAAAATTTTTGTCTGTTTGTCTGTTTGTCTGTATGTTTGAACACGCTAATCTCAGAAACGGCTTATCCGATTTAGATGCGGTTTTCACATATATTGTGGTAAGCTTCATTTAACATTTAGTGTTTATTTCATGTTAATCGGTTAATAAATAAAAAAGTTATCACCATTTAAGTAATCACGGCGAACATTTGCTAAGGCATTCTATTGATACACTGTACAGTGTACGATAATAACACATAAATAAATTTATTACGTAAGTTATACGCTACAGTTATTCCTTGACAAGTCCAGATTGTCATATCGAAAGTCCCCAAGGGGGGGCGGGGTAAGCTGAGGGTGCAGTAGGGGGGGAGGAGTTCAAAGGACCTTTATTTAGATTTTTGCTCAGCCTAAAACCTGCACAAATTGCATTATAGTTACTTCTAGGTAAATTTTCTACATAAAATTTCCTTTAAATTATGTCGTAGGTATTATATTTTTAACCCCCGACGCAAAAAGAGGGGACGTGTTATGACCGCTATGTGTGTTTGTGTGTCTGTCTGTGCCACCGTAGCCCGCTAACGAGTAATAAGAATTAGATGCGGTATTTGTGAGGGGGAATATTTTCCGACGCTGGTTCTTAGATATAGTTTATCAAAATCTGTTCATCCATTTATTATATAATATAGGGGTAAAAGTGGGAATGAAAAAAACGAATGTTGTAATTTATACCCAAGTGACAAATCAAATGAAAGTACACGACCTGTCAGAACAATTAGTCAAATTTATCAAAATCGGTTCATCCATTTATTTGATATAGGGGTAAAAATGAGAATAATTAAAAAATGAATTTTATCAAATTTACCCAAGTGACATATCTAATGAAAGGCATGGCGTGTAAAGTACAATTAGGTGTATTTTATCAAAATTGGTTCATCCATTTATTGGATATAGGTATAAAAGTGTGAATAAAAAAATGCATTTTGTCAAATATACATAAGTGACATATCAAATAAAAGGGCATGACGTGTGAAGTATAATCAGGCATATTTAATCAAAATCGGTTCATCCGTTTATTATATATAGTGTTAGACGTAACTTTTGATTTAATATTTTTGTGGATGAATAGCTGTCAATGTAATTGTCATTATTTCATATCTGAACATGCTTAGCTGTCGAATACTATAAAAAGCCGCTTTCCTTTGACTCGTGGTGCATTCGTACGAATTGTGCCTAGGGGCTCGGACGTTGATTATACGACGTTCGACCCAACTACCCTCACTTTGCTAATAGTGGTTGACTTGCTGCGATTTGTTATCAACTACCTACATCAATTAGGTAGCTGAGTAGAATCGCAGTACATTCTTATTACATTCAAACTAATATTTAACCCGGCCTCGCGTGTAATTTCTCACAATAGGGTTAAAAGTGGGAATTTAAAAAACGAATGTTGTCAAATATACCCAAGTGACATATCAAATGAAAGTGCATAACGTGTGAAAGTACAATTAGTCATATTTTTATCCAATTCGGTTTATCCATTTATTGGATTATAGCAGTAAAAGTGGGAATGAATAATCGAATGTGGTCAAATAATACACTCAAGCGGCATATCAAATGAAAGGGTATGACGTGTGAATTACAATTAGTCTGGTTTTATCAAAATCGGTTCATCCGTTTATTACATATAGTGCACCTAAGGGGTAATAGTGGAAATAAATAATCCAAATGAAGCATCAAAGGATATGACGTGTACATATAGGTACAATTAGACATGGTTTACATCAAAATCGGTTCTGCCATTTACTAGGGGTGAAAGGGAAAAGTTGAAAGTCTGTGAAAGTAGAAGGATATGGGAGCTATCTATATGGGCTATCCTCCCAGCCATACCCTGGAAATTTTGAACTCTTTTGTACCTAAGTTTTTTAGCTCAGTTTAGTAATAAATTTTACTAACAGTTCTTTTGTGATATTATTTATTTAATTTATTTTATTTCTTAACTGTAAAATAATCTGCAAGTGCTTATTATTTAATTGTTTATGGTAGTACGTGTTTACTCAATAATTGTGTGTTAAGTAGTTTACTATGCAGTCACTATTCCACGCGGACGAAGTCGCGGGCACAGCTAGTACAAAAATATAAACGCGAGCAATGGAAAGACGCCGCGCTTACTCCGAAACATACACGATTAGTCCGCATGCGTACTGGCGCTGTATATTTTGGAACGCTATTCTTACTTACTTCACTACAAAGTATACGCGAGTATTTGCGTACTGCTGTTGTATAGATTGGAAGAACTTTGTAAAAAAGTTATTTCCAAACTATACTGATTAGTTTCACACCGTTGCGTACTGGCCTTGTATAGTTTTTTAGTTGGCCAGTACAGATGTACATATACTGTCTAACTTGATGATCTAAGACTGTCTATGATATACTGACATTCAAGAATGTCAGTATGACAGGTGGTGATGATTTTTGACACTCTGTCTTCATCTGTGGCAATTAAATTATTGCCAGTTTATCATTTAAAAAGAGAGCATTCAGCGAATATTATGCAAATAATTAATTGTACAATTAACTCATTTATATGAACAAATACAATACATGTACAAATTAATTTTTCACATCGAATATGAATACTATTAATAAATTTTTAATGTTTGATTAAAAAATTTCGTAACCATTCCTAAACGAAGTGAACAGAGCTGCCAACATTTTCAAACGTAGCAACATTTTAGCCAACATTAACAAACGTAATGTCATGTCATGTGTGGTCGCTGTAATGCTCGCTTTGCTTCTGGTTTTCGTAACTTTGCTTGTACGCGCGTCGTCAGTCAATGAGACTGATCGTTTTGAACATTTCTTGTTTAACAAAACAAACTGATTCAAATAATAAAAAATAAATTAAATCTTAAATAAAACCAAACGAAAACACAAAATAAAACTCGAATGCGTCGTAGATATGTGAAAGTGACAGTCGTTTAATATCGAATTCTTTTTTTGTGTGAATAACAAATAACAATGTTAATTCGCATAGTTTCAAGTACCGCCACATAAACATTGTGAAGCGAATGTTATTATGTGCGATCGGGGATCATTATGTTCGAAGTGGGATAAACCATACGAGTTTATGATTATCTACTAGAATGCAAGACGAGTATTTGGAGACTTCGACGAGGAACTTCGAGCGGCGGCGGCCTACGAAGGTGTTGAAGATAGCAGAGAGTTTTACAAACTTGGATGAGACTGCTAAGTCGGGACGATTCGTGCGTGGCCCTCATTCGAGGACCGGGAGACGGTACCTGGAGAACGGTGGTAGGAATAAGCGCGGGTGTTGTGATGATGATTGTGCGGAGTCAAGTGCTAGTGATGGTGAAAAACTTGGTGATCGAAGAGTCACGGGCTCGTCGTGCACGGCCCTTCGGACTGCTGTAGCTGCTCTGTATCCATTTGACGACTTCATCTTGGAGAAGATCGGATCAGGATTTTTCTCTGAAGTTTTTAAAGTAAGTGCTAAAATTTTACTATGCCTCATTGGTGGTGTTATGTAGGATGTTCAGCAGATGTTCATTTTTACATAAATAATTAAATGCAACTTGTCTGAGAATAATTATTGGTACTAAATTCCAATAGGTTTTGCTAAATTTCAATCTATGTCTAATATACTACTGTAAAGTGCTATTCTGTTTTCACTAAAAGATTTAAAGTATTATTTATAATATAACTACACAATAAACTATCATAACATGAAGCATCTCCAAGAAACAGTACTAAAAAACAAACTGATGTCTAATACTCCAAGTCTCCTCTTTTTATAAAAAGCATCTATATCTCATGGAAATGTTACCTAAGAACCATCATCTCATGTGACTATTATAGAAAATAGTAAAAATATTCATTCAGAATATTTCAAGTATAACATAGATCAGTTGTTAGCTAACATATAATATATTGAATAGGCCGTATTAATACACATCTTGTAACTTACTTCTGACCTCACTTGTTACCTATTTATAGATATAGCAGCTGTTTACTTTTACTAAGGCTTCAGTATTTTATATAATATCATATCCCTATGTTAACAATTTAATAATGTAATACTTTTAAATTAACCGCCATTGCTTGTTATTTAATGATTATTCAGTTTCTTTAAGGCACTAGATTAAGTAATGTATAAAAAATAAATGATTATGCAAACTTAATTTACTAATTATTCTCCATTAAAAACTAATAAACCGTACCTATACAATTATTTTCACTAAAAAGCAGATTACACAGTAATAATAGTAAGTAATGTTGTAAACAAAACTAATGTAACAGAGATTTACTATTATCTAATTTTACAATTAAATAAATTGTAAACAAATGTAAAATAGATTTGAGTAAACGCAAACTAAATAGAAGCTAATTTTAAATAATTATTCAGCCTTGTCAATGACCTTGGCCATGCTAAACATTTGGTGGACAATTGGTTTGTTATTTGAATATTAAAGTTGTCAGTGACCTTTTGATGTACTAGTTAATGTTTCTGCCAAGCGTTAATTTGATTCACATGTATGTTATGGGTTTAATACTTTAAATTTTTTTTAAGATTTTATATGTAACATCTGGAGTCTATTTAATTAGCATTGCCTTGTGCCAATGAATTTAGTTTAGTTGTGCAAATTGTTACCCAAACAGAATTTATAACATCTCTGAAATTGATAGTCCTACCCTAATATTATAAATGCAAAAGTTTGTGAGGATGGATGACAGTGTTTGTATGTTTTTTACTCTTTCACGCAAATACCTCTGAATCAATTACAATGTAATTTAGCACACATATAGAGGGTAACTTGGATTAACACATAGGATAGGTTTTATCCTGGAAATCCCATGGGAAGGGAACTATGCAGGTTTTTCGTGGAAAGCTAATTTATTATATTTAGTATTCATTACTCGAGTCTTATTATCATGCATAGTGTATAGAAAATACATTTAAATTATTAAATATAGTTATTCACTACTGAATAATGAAATACATGATAGTACATTTGTCACGGTACAAGTTCAGTGTTAGTACAAGTGAAGTTGTATGAAAGGACATGCCGTAGTGATAACATCATGTGTTTGCTTTTCTTTGTGGTATTTTGTTTCAATGTCGGTATGACTGATTTATTTAATGTGTATCGATACCTCAGGTAAATGATTTTGCTGTGCAGAGGTAGTTTTTTTTTTATTGGTAATAGTGAAGCCCTTGACCACAATCTCGCCTGATGCTAAGCTGTTAAGTGATATGTAGTTTGCTATTGAGAGAATTAATATTTAATTAATTTGAAAAGTGAAATATTGCTAAAATATCTTATGATTTTGGTACCTATTTACCTTTATAGCACATGTTTTGATTTTAATGGTACTTTTATTTCCAGAATACATTGAAGTACTTAATTAAATTTAAAAAAAATGCGTTTTTTTAAATTAGATAAATATCGGTCAAAAACGTCCCGTTATTTACGTTGCGTTATCGAATTATTTCAACTATGCGTTTACCACCTTTCGTTATCGTATTACGTAAATGTTCGATAATTTCAACAACATCGATACTGCCCGGCTAGCTCAGTCGGTAGAGCATGAGACTCTTAATCTCAGGGTCGTGGGTTCGAGCCCCACGTTGGGCGATCAGTTTTTTATTTTTATGTTTATTTATTCCGAATATTTTTTGTCATTTATCATATGTACATTTATTAAAAATCGTTTAAATTTAACACGCAACTTTTTTTTCATAATATTATGGTCATATATTTGTCATTAATTATTATCGTTTATCATATTATGTAATGTTATTACACAGCCTATATTTAGTTTAACTTTCTACTTAAAAATGTCATACATAAATACATACTAATGTGGAAGATTACTTACGAAATCCATAACTACTTTAATACTAGATAGTTTAAAAATTAAGAGTAAAATAAATGAAATGTTTTCTATCACAACACAATAATCACGGAAGAATGTTTGTCACAACAAAAGGCGTTTAGGTTCAAGGTATAAAGGAAGCAGATTTAACGTATACAGGATGTTGCCTTCGCTCTAAGCAAGGTTTGCGACTCTAATGTAAATAGAACCTACTATCGCGAATGATTCACGATTATTTATTTTTGTATGTGCACTCCGATATGCGTCCAACTATTGTGTAAATGGAGGGTATTTTTAGAAGGTATATATTTTGTCAGAGTTATTTAAATATATAGAGTCGTCATTAAAAATATAAAGTAATCATTATTATTTGGTATTTGGACCATTTTAGATTTAACGAATGGCCCGTCAAAGAGCTTGAGATATTAGTAAAGATTGTACGCAATCACTATGAAATTTGTTACATGTTTTCATGTGTAAAAAGTTCATGCAAATAGCTAGATAATAAATTAACGTATGTCTATCGCGAGTGTCCTAACCTCGACCGCATTACGTCGGTTCGTCTGAGACACATTAAAAATTGAAAATTCCTTAGATAATAAATTTAATTGCTCAAGATGGTAAACAAGACGGTTGATAGTGGACATCACGAATCACGATATATAATTTTGGTACTAAAGAAAGTACGAAATTACCTGAGTTTTGTATGCGTTATCTCTGGATTTACTGCATCCTTATTTTTTATGACAGTTTTGAAGGTGATAGGAGTTGACAGAGGATTGGCGGCTGACATTATTTTGATGAAAATGATTTCATTCGTCTAAACTCTAAAGAAATGGCGGGTCACTATAGCTATATATTTCTTTCTTTGGGTTTAAAATATTGTAAATATGTCTCTTTTGGTTTCTGCACCCATTTTCTTTGTTTTCTTACATTCGCCTCTTTATCGATTCGAAAACAATTACTTTAAATATAATATAATCGACATTTCTCAATATTTCCTTTATTATCCACTTCTCAAGCGTCATTGATAATAAAATACAATGCATTGCAAAATTTCGTTTCTCATTCTCCGACAGCTCAATTAAAACGAGCAATCAATGTTAGTCGGTTCTATTCAGAGGTATCACTATAAAATATTAAATTGCACTATAGCAGAGATACAATCCTAACAATTATCATTCGATTTTATACCGTTACATGTAATACATTAAGGGGATCGTTGTGTGAATTTATGCTTATTGGTTTTGCATTATCTTCTCGTTCGTATGCTATAACAATTATGTCATGTATCTTATTATACGGACGGCCTTTAGTAACCTCAACGATAAAGGCATTTCGATAAGACCTTGTAAAATTACTATATGTACAATAATTATCATGTTATTTATAGAAGTGATGTCGAATTTCACTGCTTTGTCGAGATGTAAACAACGAGTTGAAATTATATGAAAGTTAAACATTAATTACGGCTATGGTGCTACTTATCTCGAGGTATCTTATCTTCCATATTTAGATAAATAGATTGATTACAATTGATAAGATTTATAATGATTAGAAAGTAATGAACACTTATTTCAGGGACATAAATGAATTGTAGACGAATTGTAGGTATCTGGTAATGATCTTCGAAGATCGCATTGGTAAGTAACATACCCTGTTTTACTTCTTTATGACACATATTTTATTTAGTTAGGTTATGTTATTTCTACGTACAAAATATTTCTATTCCAGCGTGCCCTCCCCGTCTAATTTAGCGTCCCATACATACATATCTGTTGAAATTGTTCTTTATACATCCGCTTTCGTACATTTATTGAAGAACAAATTCCGAAGGGACTTCGAAAACACTTCGCGAAAGACAGTATTATGCGGACAAACCGGTCAAGCTTGGAGCCGTGTCCGCCGTTCCGAATTCTTGGCCTTCACCTAAATCACGATATAATGGGCCCGAAATAAAAACATCACAGCGGTGACTTGCTCCAATGTCTGCTATTGTCTTATTATTTGTATAGCCTTGAAGATAGGGGAATTAAACGGGGTGGGTTGTTTTCATAAATATCTGAAAGAAGGCTATTGTTGCTCTGTTTGATAAAACAATAGTGGACTTATCCTCATTCTTCCATTAAATAAAAATGTTTGTCAGATATCGCGATAATCACGTATAATAGCAAAAATCACTTGGCCAATGTCGATTTCTTTCATTTTTATCAGACTCTATAATTAATTAACATTAATCCCATAGTTATCTATACTAAACACGATTCACATCTGAATATTATTCAACTGCAGTCGCATACATCATGCATGCATTATAAGGTATATATAGCAAGTCCACTAGTAGAATGTACACACATACCCATAAGTGTCCGGATCCCCGTAATA
>CAJQZM010036627.1:0-24998 GCA_907164665.1 Colias nastes
CACCGAACACCGAACACCGAACACCGAACACCGAACACCGAACACCGAACACAATCAAATTCAAATTCAAATTCAAACACGAACACGAACACAAACACAAACACAAACACAAACTCTCAAAATCAAATTCAAATTCAAATTCAAATTCAACGAACACCGAACACCGAACACGAACACGAACACGAACACGAACACGAACACGAACATGAACACGAACACGAACACAGTCTCAGTAAGTATGAAACTAATATGAACATTTCCAAAAAAAAGGCCCCTGGGTAGTTTCAGCCCAGGGCCCCAAGAGTTCACGGTCCGGCCCTGCGACCAAACCTTCTCTTGAAGATCTCTTACTTATCGGGAACCACAGATTCAGGAAGCATGATGCTGTCCCTGGCCGTTCTTTAGCGATGTCTAGATAAATTAATATTTTTTTTTATACTTCATCGTGACTTAATCTATAATATACTAGCGGTCCGCCCCGGCTTCGCCCGTGGTACCTACATATATGAAAAATAGATGTTGGCCGATTCTCAGACTTACCCGATATGCACAGAAAATTTCATGATAACCATTTTATGAAAGTAAGTACTAAAACATTTATTGCAAATATTCAAAACAAAAAGGAAAAACATACATATTACCTACGTAGGGCAACCTTATCGCTTATCAGCGATCATTTGACGCCGCTAACGATGTTGTTTGCTTTTCTGTGTTAAAGTACTTTGTTTATTTTATTTTTATTTCAATAATAAAAAGAAAACAATATAAAGTGATAACTACTTAAGCAGATAGTATCTATGAATTTTATAAGAGTTGCCGCTCGCGTGTATCATTCCATTAGCCCACACATTATTACACAATTAATTATCAAGCTCATAACTAAATCTGAAGCACAGTTTCTGAAGCTTAATTTCATAGAAAATGTGTTGTAACGGCTACAATAATATTTCAAGTTAACTAGCTTGTCTCCAGTAGTTAAAGCTCAACTAGAATGTACAAAATTAATTGGCTTCATTTGTAATCCTCTTATTTCCAGCTTAGGTCTAACGAGAAAAATGTAGGACACTTTTTATAAGGAAATCTTTAGAACCCTTCCTGTAGATTTGTAATTTAATTAGCAATTTAGATGAGATTATCAGTTAGGTAAAGTTTGTTTCGATTTTTTATGTTGTACCAGTAGTTTTAAAATCGGGTCCCGAGAAAAGTTTCTGAAAAATAAAACGTGCACTCGCCTCGCTAAAAATTAATTCATTTAGAGTTAAAAAATAAGTTGAAATATTGTGGCAAAAGATATCTATTATTTCAAATTCACTAACCAATATCAATCGGAATTCTTTCTGCGATTGGCTGATAAATTGATTTCTTTATTCTTTTATGAAATTACACGTACCTATTTGATAAAATTATTAGTATTTTATAATATTACTTAACTCTATGATGCAAAAAAACTAAAACACGGAAAATATTTTCCGAAATTCCTTATTAACATCTCATGCCTTATTCATATTCGAATCCTGCTAAATAGACACTTGTTGCCTTATAAAAACACTTCATTATTTTAAAATTGTTTCCGCATTTTCTTGTAGATCTAGATAATTATTGTCAGCTTTCTTTAGTGAACGAACAGTGATAGACAGACATTGAAAACATGTGTGTATAAACTGTAAATTTGCCTTGCTGTTAAATGCATATCAGTTATATCTAAGTTTCTTCAAGTTCTTGTATCAACTTTAGTTTTATAAATACCTAGGTTGGAGGTAACATCATTAGCCAACAATATCTGCCATTCATAAATCTCGGAAACTCAGTTGATAGTCAATACACATTTAATTGACGAAATAGGTAGGTAGGTACTTACCATAAAATTCCCAATCCTCGTTACCTACATAGTTGTGTCCAGCGATTATGTAGATTTTCACATACATTATCTAGACATATTGAAACTCTTCTAATCTTCTCATGTAAAATTTGTTTATTAATAACGCATGTTATTAAAATACCGAAATTATACTACCAACTATGAATCGAAAGACGCAACATCCACACGTTTTGTTAATTTTTATTCATCAATAGCTACAGTTTTCTCTACAATCTCTACATGATCATTTACGCTGAATCTAATCTAACTAAAAGAAAGAATTAAGCTTCAATAGTAGCCAATTTAGGACAATGTTCCGCTTCAGGCTCGCAATCGTTTGCCATCGCGGGTTCGCCTTTAACCATTACCTGAATTGCTTGCTATTAACTTGATGCGAACCTTATAGGGAATCTTATATCGAATTCTCGAATAGGTAGGTAGGCGATCAATGTAGGCGCAGTGAAATTAAAGTTATTTTTAGCGAATTAAAGAAAAATCTAATTAAAATCAAGTCCGGGACACTTTTATCCTTTTTTAAGCCATAAAAGTAATAGGAAGTTGTAAAATTGGAAAATATTGCAACATATACTTCGTACCTTTGTACTTTGCATAAATCATTAACATTACATATCAACTTTGATCAACTTTGATCCCCTCATTCTACAGCAAAATTAATTGACGATAAATTAAATTCATTAATGCAACAATGGTCAATATACAATCATTAACATAAATACACAATTTTAAGTAAAATTAATAGCTCAATAAAATTTCCTCATTTAAGAATTTACATTGTGTATTCACCGTCGGGTGTACAATTTTATCTCGACATTGCTGCGATAAAATTCGCATATCCCGGGTTAAATGCAAACAATCGCGGCATTATAATATCATATACGGGGACAATGGGATGGAGTTCATATTTCTTTTGGGTTTTCAGTTCACGCACAGATAAATATCCGTTCATTTGTATGTTACGCAAATCTCTGGAAACAAACAGCGCTACGTGCTCAGAGGGTACTCGGCGGCCACAATATTATATTATTTCAACTGTTTAATAAACTGCGGGATTGTTGCTTTTGTGTTTTATTGTTACGCTTTAAGAATGGTGCCTGTTATTTACTTTTTTGCAAAAACTAGTTCCTATTCGTTTGATAGATACGTTTATAATTCTAATGAATAACATGTGTCCATTTATCCTAAGGATGAACCCTATTGCTTGGCGTTATAAAACTCCGAATGGTTTAGAAGATATTAATTAACATTTTATGACAGAATTTCAAATTCAATTTAGTTTTAATCGTTCCCCATTCAATTTTAATTTTTTCATTTTTTTATACTTTAAAACAAATTTCAATTTTAGCTGATCCGTAGATAATAATCTTACATTTATATTTTCCTTTTCCAAGCTTGTCGCTGTAACAGATAATTAATTTCCATTCTGAGAAATTGTTTTGGTTTCCATGTAAAGTCATTCATTATTTTGAATAATGCGAGATTTATCCGTTGAGCCAATTTCTTTTATGATCGAAATCAAACTGAAATATTTGACAATTTGATTGCTGAAACAAATCATGCCCAGTGAAACCTCAAATTAAACGTCGCTGTTGAATTGCTCTGAAATTTATTTCGCTAAAAACACAGATCTAGTACCACTAGATTCAGAACATGCGTGGCCACCTCAGTGCATTTCGCTCTATCTTCGAGTGTTGCCATTTTATAAACTTTCCTGCATTTTAGGGAAAATTTTCATTAAAAATACGTCCTCAAATTCACTCTTACATTAATTATTTATTACAATTCAGTGTAATAAATAAATAATGTTAGGTGAATTTGAGGACGTATTTTTAATGAAAATTTACCTTTGTAGTTTTTATATACATAATATACATTCGAGAAGGGAAGACCACAAATAAAGGAATATTAAATTCAGATACAGTTTCAATGTGTTTTATTATCATAGGTTATTTTACACATGTATAAATTTCTGTGCTAAGGGCCGATTACAAATATTGGAACATAAAAATCAAGTAGGTACAAAATCTACGTAGCCCGATGTCGAATGTTTTTCGTACGTAAATGTACGCTTTTGGGCTTATGAAATTTAGACAATAAGGAAAAGTTGCGTAATTGGCTTGAATATCGTTTCCTTGAGTTTTAGAAAATCTTTATTTCCGTTTTCGATGCTGCGGAGAACTTCTGTTTCTTCCATATTTATAAGCATTTAACAAGCAATTTCTTAAGACGATTAGCTGATATAATGATAAATTTTAGAATATAAAATATTTTTTGTGTCAAGGCCATTATATTAATTATTTTAATACCAATGTATTGGTATCAAAGTATAACATTAATATACATATATAGCAAATAATTAGAAATAAAAATACTTCAATATATTAAATTTGAAACTATGGCATCAAAACAACTCTGCTTTTAGAAATAAAAACATTTTTAAAGAGAAATGCTAACAATTAATGGCAAATAAATGGAATTAATGCTTAATTTACTCCGGTTATAAATTTTTATCCATTATTAACTTTGTATTACCAAATAACTTGTTATTTTTATTAATAAAGATGTATTTTTTTAGTACAAACCAGTTTTCGAGTTTTAGCACCTGGGGACACATTTTAATCATTTGATTTCTGTCTATTCCTTTTAACTCCTCTATAGCTCGTTGATGGTAAAATATAAATTCTTAGATTTATATTTTACTTTTATTTTACTAGAGAGTTAATGTAAAAAGCAATTTAATATGTAACAAAGTTTAATAAACGCATATGAAAATAATCTATCTTAGGGTTATAGGGAAATCTAACAATGGAATTTGATTGTGATTTAAAATCAACTTCTTAAAATGTAGATAAGTAATTACATTCATGCTGATTGTTGGCGTAGCATTTGACTCAAGGAGAGATTATTTAGGTTTGCAAACAAAAAAATTGCGTTAAAATTCTTTGAACATATTCTCGCTTTTTAGATGGTACCCAATTTTACCGACTAGCATCAATCCATATATACAAATGCCATTATACGTTTGAAAACTATGGGACAAACATTTTTTTGCAATTTTGTGGACTTTTTTTCCCATTTGCAGGCAACATTGTGATTGAGGTTATCTTACACTTAAAAGCTAAAATTACCACGAAATATTAACAATAAGAATGATCAGTTGATAGGAAACAGTCAATTATAATGATTCTGATATTATGTATCTTTATTTAATTGTTTACTTACGAATGAAATGAAATTCCATCGGCGTTTGTTTCCGTGCGGCTGTTATAGCCTAATACGCTGCAACCACCCATAATTATAAACACTCAGTACACGTAGTACATTCAGAACACTTTTATAATTAACTTCAAAATGTATTTATCACCAAAAAGAACATTAGACACAAGAAAACTAATTAAATATCAGATCTGCTTTGTTTGTTTGGCCCAGGTTTGACAGGGGCCAAACAAAAAAGTGGCCACGCAGATAAGGACAAAAAAAACGTATCTACATCCCCTTCACTCACATAATGTAAGCGTAGCTATCTATCTCTTTTCACCATAGCATTGCATATCTACTGGTACTTAATCTGTGGCTAAAAACGTGTTACATTTGACAAGTATTGGATCAAATCTTGGATGTCAGTTTTATTAAAATCTGTAAAGACAACCCAAACTATAGTCGCTGGTCTATGAGATATGTTCAGAGAAACTTTCAATTTTATAAAATAACGAAGGTCTGGTCGTCGTGGGCTCTTGCTCTATTAGTAATTCAAACCACTAGTTTACAGACATGAGCCGATTAGATACTCTTTTTTTATATTTGATAAAAAAATATACCGGCTGAATTGAGAATCTCCTTCTTTTTTGAAGTCGGTTAAAAATTAAAGTAACTTATTTTAATGCAATTTAGCTAAATATAGCAACGAGTAATCAAAAAATTAACTAGTCATACAAGTATTAATAATAGCAGTTTTATATATTTTAAAATTTACAGGAAAATAATAAAAATGTATGTATCGAAATCCATCATATATATTCATCTCACGCAAGTCAGAGTAAAAAAGGTTACGTGTAAAATGTCAAGGCTTTTTATCTAAAAATGTTTTAAAAATACGCATTAGATGAAGTCCCCAAGCACATGAGAGCAAAAGTAAATCCATCACTTTATTTTGCCATCAATAACACCAAATTCGAAATCAATATCTATCTGCATTTGTTTCTGCCACCATTTGCATTTATTAGGGGCCTAATGTTGCCAGTGGATGCCTAGATTAACTAGCTTCTTCACACGCTTTGTCTAAAACCTAATAAATTATATACCTACTAAAACCACCTAAAACCTTCCTCTTGAATCATTCTCTCAATTTTATTGAAGCTACGATGTGATTTTTTTGTTTCAAAAATTATCGGCATTGCGGCATCTACATTATACGTAGAATATTTTATAAAATTTAATTACCTCGCTTGCCAAATGAGGGCCTTTCTAAAAATACATACCGCATACAGATAATATAACAGCAAGGTCTGCTGCCTTTTCTTATTGATGTTTCCATACCTTTTGTAATTAAAATTTTGCAGCATTTAATTAATTTGCTTTTTGTTATTTCATGTAAGAAGTACATATCTTATATATTGAAATAATAGTTATTGTTTAGAAAACACAATTTCCTAAGCATTTATTAAACGGTATATCAGACGAACATAGAACTGGTTGTAGGCGTAATATTCAATTTGATTTTACGGACCATTTTCACGTCAGTTATCACTGATGTCAGAGTGAAGCTACGATGTTATTTGCCTTTCTGAAAATAATAAAAGAATATTTTATGTATGCTATACGCATATTCCTTCATTGGTGTCTTCCATGTGTAATTCAAATTTAATAGAAAACAAATCTGACCCACAATCTAAACAATTTTATTTCACTGGACTCTATATTATGGCTTCTTATATCTAGTCTATTATGATCTTAAATAGCTTGTTTATTTTACGCTGATAAAACAATTAATTCCTAACAGTAACAATATTATAAAACGAAGTTAACCACAAATTATAATAGCTTTTGAATGGGTAAAGCGTCTATTCAACGAAATGAAAGCGGAACATTATCGACGACAAATAACCGAATGTTCAATATAAAGAGCAATTAAAACATCGGAAGTTTTAACTCAATTTCTACGCGATTGATCGTGAACCCAATGGAGCTGAAATGCAATTCTCGACTTAATATACACATGTTAAACTGACTTTATTTACCCATTTATTACGTAAAATTACTTTATTTATATTTCCTTTATATCTATGAAGAGTTTAAGTATCACTTTAGTACGATTTCATAGCCAGGGCCATTTTGTCGTCAGTTTTCCGGATAATGGCTCCAGGGAGAACTTTTGCGCCAGGAATATGTTACTCTGGTTCCATTCTCAGGGGCATATTACCTTTTACTTCACATTTTGAAATGTATAAATTTAGAACACCATCGTTTTTAAAGATTGTTGTATAAATACAGATTTATAGGATTTGCATATTACGTCTGTATCTCTCGAAAGAGTTGTACACAATTTATCTGTTTTAATTGAGCTTACCTACATATAATAAAACTGCATTGCTGACATCTTAACAACAGGCCATATTGAGAAATGAGAATTCGGCAGTTTGATTTTTAAATAATTAATAAGGGATGACCAAGGCAGTGCAATCGAGCGGCCTTAAAAATAAATACCCAAGGGTAGAGCCCCTCGTTTGCAATACCTACTTTCTTACCAGAGTATAGGCAAATATACTGTTTTATATATTTAAAAGAAAATTAGATGAGTAAAGTTACTGTTTTGACTATTTTATCTTACTAAGTAAAGTAAGTGTAAGGTAAATTCCGGAAAAACTGCAATAAATAGCGGTCAACATACACAAGTTTATATTTCAGCAAAGCTCTCGATCAGTCAGCTTGTCTATTGACAGATTGAGTTTCGCATTTATCTAGATTTCGATTGAACGATTGTCTTAGGTATTTCAGAGATCCCTGTGTGGTTTGCTTTATGCAACGAAAATATAATAGAAAAAGGAACTGAACAAAAAGTAAAAAACCAAGACAGTAATCAAGATAACTACTAGTATATAGCGCGATCTAAAAGTGACATTTTATGATTATAATTACATCTATTGTAATTTGTAATAAGCTGCATGTTAGCGTACTGTACGAAGTATTTCATGTAGGTAATACATTACCTACCTTTATTAGGCAGTATTTCGTACCATATTTATTTTGGCCTAAAGGCCTATACGGCAGAGACAACCGGAATGCCCGGAGCGATTAAGCTCGGTCCAGACGATTCACAGCAGTGTAATGTGCATGCGGTATAATCTGTATTCAGGTGAAAAATTGGGCCCAAGATAGGATTGCCATATGCAAGCCTGAAAGTCCTGGCAGTTTTTTTTAACCATGAAGAAAAAAAGATTGCAAATGTTTTTGATTTTATAAAATTCACAGAGAAAAAATACTGAGTATCTGAACACATTTCATTAATCAATAACAAGTTAACAAATAATCTCCTATTTGTCCTACATTACCTACATTTACACAAATTCACACAGCAAATATTAACCAAAACAATAATGAATAAGGGAATATTCGGTTCTATCTGAATTCAGGATATCAGATTCTAGCTCATCAACTATTATTGGGTATTGCTGTTAGCATTGACGTTACTTTCGACAAACCTTTAATAAAATATAACGTTTAAGCGGAAATATGTCCAATTTCCGACACATTAGTTAACCATATAAATGCGGAGACCATGAATGGGTGTTTGTGGTTTGTGCGAGACTGGGCAAACTAAATTATTCCACGCTGGTATCAAGCCGGTCTGGCGGGAAATTGTTTTAGGTTACCTTTGAACGTGACTATAGAAGAGCTGTTTTTAATTCACGTCTAGGCTTGGATGGAGTCTTATTCAATCTAAGTATATTTATTTAGAGGTCCAACTATTGACAATATCACCACCAAATTTGTAATAACACAATACTCAACTGCTAATTAGGATGGAGTCTTTTAAATGTAAAATCCATTTGGTCTTATGCTAGTACAGTCAGTTGTATAATGTCTTACCTTGACTTCTATCTATTCATTCATGAAGACTTTTTTTAGAAACACTTTAAATAAACATTTAGGTACTATTATTATTTCTTGATTAAGAAAATTGTATTTACATTTTGTGATCTAATTTTCCTTTTAAGTACTCGAGTTCGCAATATTTCACAAAAAAACTTTGAATTTTTCTTTGAAATTTTTTATTTTGTTCAATACTACTTCAATAGATAAAATTAGAAATATTACGTTTAATTGGCTTTATATAAAATACTTCTAGAATCAGCAGCTGCGAATGAAGTTTTTCCCACGAACCTTAAGAAAACTGAAAAGCTGAAGAAAATTTTCTTTGAAACTATTTTGTTTCTTTTAATTTATAATGGCTGAGTTGTTTCAATGAAAGCGAATTAAAAACATTTTTTGTATTCAATTTTAAAGAGCTATTTTCATTCATATAAAACATTTCATTATCATAATATAATTTTTATATCAAATTGACAAATTCTGCAGGGACGATTGAAATTTTAAAAGAAAATAATTGATTTGTTTTAGTTTAAATACATTAAAAAGGAGAGTTATAATTGATACATACCTATTCCATCTACGTATTTCATCTGATTAGAATTTTCCAACCTATCGGGTTAATTCCCACAGAGGTTACACTTACAGATAATTAACGTCAAGCAGTCTCATTAAAAGGCCCTTGTCTTACCTTTTTTTGTTAAAATAGACCCGTGTACATGAAAATTTACGGAACCTTAGCTGTATTGTGACAGAAACTCGTTTCCTCGGTGTGTCTTCCACATGATGGATTGAGGGGTTGTTTATATAAATTGAGACCACGATCTCTGCCCGCTAATAATATTTGGACAAATACAATAATGTACAATATTTTCAATCGATTTAAAAAAAGGAGGTTTTCAATTCGACTGTTTTTTTGCGTTTGTTACCTGAGAACTTACGACTGGGTGAACGGATTTTGATGAATCTTTGTTTATTTGAATACTAGGGCCTGCTCTGTCTCATTTAAATTTTGTTTAGTTTTGCCAATTTGGTAACTTTAAGTGTGTTAAAAAGGATTAAAGGGTTAAAAAGAATTTTGATTTATTTTTACTAGTAGCACTCTAATAAATGAACGAAAATAACATTATCTCGAACGGCAATTAATGTAGTCGGGTTCCATAATTTGATTAAAATTGTATTGTTCTTTTTCTGCACTACCTTTTTAATTTAATTGGTGGTTTCGTCGGAGCTGTGATAAAGAATACAAATTTTATGTCGGTGTTTTTAATAGGGTTGATAATGTCCCTATTGTTATTTAATTATTATAAAAATTGTAGTTACTGATGGTATTCAATAGATTTTTAGGTAACTACGTTTTTGGCCGCGTCATCGCAAACTCAAAGAAAAGTAAAACTACCTATAAAAATATTAAAATCGCTCCGTTGTGACGTATCTAAATAAAGGAAAAACAAGCAAATACACTTTTTGAAAAAGTATTGAAATTGAAACGCAACATTTCACCCCACATCACGTATAAAATGTTTAGTTTGAATTATACCGCATAGCATTACTTCAGCAAAAAATTCTGCGCAACCTCAAAGCCCATACTAGATTGTATTCCTTTAAGCCTCGGTTGGATTTCATTTCAATTGAAAACCAGCGTTTAGTTCGGCGACTGAAAAACATTGTATTTTTCATTGGACCGAAGATAAAACGTACGTCAAGCTATATATGAATAGTTTTATCACGCTATGTGTCACAGTGACAAAGTTGCAATATCAAGCCCCTTGGGGGTTTACGTTTTTCAACTTTCTATATATTGATGCCTGTATCGCGCCCCTGTGTGTTATAAAGCGCTTTCTATTTATTAACTGAAAAAGCAATATAGACGTTTTTGTTCTTTCTAAAAGAAATTAATGGTGAATTGGAAAATATTGTTTTGGATAGATTTCACCGGTTACTAATCTATTTTTTCTTAATGTAGAGCAACATTTTTGTACTTTATTTTATTGATTTTAAATAATTAGTAGTGTAAATCGCTTGATACTTCAGTTTGTGTGTCCTTAATTCTTTAAATATTATGTAAGTAGTACCCACTACAAAAGGCATTAATAATTTTAATACGATTTCAACGCGTGTCCAGATGACATTATAATATTTTAACAATTATCCTGCATCTTACAACAATAGTGTCACTCATAGAAGCTGTATTCAAAAGGTTCATTAAAGTACCTAGATAAGCCACAGATTCGGCTAAGAAAATAAACAGTTGACAAACGTGTCGACTGTGAGCTCAAAGTCGTAACTCCAACTTGTTCCAAGCATACAGCTTGTAGTACGCTTGTACTTGAGTAAACCTGGTTTCGCGAAAATTGACTTACTTCATTTGAGTTTAGATTAGTGTAGTTTTGTTGTTCGACGAAGTTCTTAATCTTATTTGATTAGGGTGATTGAAATTGAAGTTCCGGGTTGGGTGCGGTTAAAAATCCTCGAACTTTGTCAAGTGCGAATTTAAATTATGTAAGGCTTCTGTTTGGTTGTTTTTGCATGTCTATCTTTACATTAATTATTGATTAAAAATATATCCGTACCTTGGGTGTAACTTAGTGTAAAATCATTAATAATTTCAACACGAAGAACTACAAGCTGAATAAAATCGTCATAAAATAATAAAATCTTTTCTATTTGTTGAATATTAAGTTATGATATTTTATTGTATTGCTTCTTACGGCCTGAGTATCTACTAATATGTTTTTTTTGAAGTGAAAACTTCTTTAGCGGCGTTGAGCACTTTTTCTGTAATGGGTATAAAATATTAAACTCGCGTCAGGACACGTGACCTGATCGAAAAAGCGTAAGACGGATGGAGAGAACTCAACGTTAATAATCAAGTTTTCACTTCTGCCGGCACTCCCGGAGTGCAACCCGTCTTTTTTTTAAATCAGTAATGTAGATAGAATCAAAATCGAATGCTCTTTAAACTTATACCCTACTTCGGATAACCTTGTTTGTGGTGAGGCAGTCCATGTAGACCTCAAGCAATCTCGAGAACCCATAAGTTTGTTATAAATACAAACTTCGTACTTTCCTATTTGTCAGAATGGAGGATGTAAGGAAAGTATCTGTGTAAATTAATCATGCGTTTTTTATTAAATTTGACCCAATTTTGTTCGTGTTTGAGGAAGCGTCACAGTATTATTTACGTGGGGTAAAAATTACTTTTTTAATGTTTGTTTTGATGACGTCACGCTTTCAGTGTACGACAATGTTCAGGGGTATGATATTAAATTATGATCGAGGTATTTTGGTATTAGATAAGGATGATGGATTCCATTTAATTCAGGGAAGGCACAATGAAATTGTTTTAATTTATGCCGAAGAATAAAAGATAATATAGAAAATAGATGGGAAAATTTATTTAAGTATATAAAAATCTACAAGATACTATTTCTTTTAGCTTAGATGTATAATCATTAAGTGCTACTTAATAATGGTGTCGGTTTAAGGAGTTTCTCTTTTCTCTATTGAAATGTGTTAGATAGGCTTTTGTTAGAAAGATAAAGAGAGGCCTTTTTGCATTGGGAACATAAAGAATTAAAGAGTATATAAATACTCTTTAATTCTTTATGTTCCCCAATGTTTCTCTTTATGTTGAAATAATTCAATATGATATAAAATAAATGTTTTGTTAAGCAACTAGGATATTTTTACGTGTTATATTTATTTTAACATTGGATTTGGATATTGTTAACTAGGATAGATTTTTGAGAATAAATCTAGATATAAGACTTCAGTGTTTTATGAAGTAAATGAACAAATCAAATATGTAAACTTTTGTATATTATAGGATATTCAATCATAATCGGTTTAGAATTCTAATTACAGATAAAAAAAAGTAACCGCGCAAATTAATCTGAAATTTCGTTCACAAGCTGTCAAACGTCGATTGTGGTTTTTAACCGACTTCATGCAAATCCGTAAACTCGAAACGGGATTTAAAAATTTGAACAAGGAACAAGTGGAAGTTGAAATGACACGTTTCGCACATCCATTGTGCAAAAAGTGCGGAGACAGCGGCCGCGGGCACGGCGGGCGGAGCGGACGTGACGCGACTGTTGTTTTTTACCTTTGACTTGAGCTAAATTTGATTTTTATTGTGTACAGCCAGCACAGCGGCGGCAGATTTAAATGTTAATGTTTTGAATTTGGAATGCCGAGCTTTGTTTGTTATGTTGGCAGTAATGTTTGGATAATTTGGACGCACGCGTGATAATTGAATGTTTTGAAAAAGTATTCGAAATTGTTTTGAAATTTGAAAACAATTACGAATAATTTTCAGTAAAGTAGCGGTTTTGAAGTTTTAATAATGGGATATTATAAATCAAAATTAATAGAGTTTCATCACACATTCTCAGAAGCACTCTGCAAATTATTATTTTTTATTAAAGTACAACAAGATTAACCCTAAGAAAATTAATATGTGAATCTCTGTGGTACTCAATCATAGTTATATGGATAACAAATAGGATATGATTATTAATTTATTAAATAACATTTACCCTTTAACATGACCTTATTACTTCCCCTACCATAGACACACGTGATAGATGAACCTGCCACAGATTAAAAAGATCAGTACCAAACGTTTTGGAAAATCGAAATTGCGCGTACCGTTCAATTCGTCTTATACAATATAACGGTAGCATCTGGCGCTGTGACATATGACCTGCTGGAAGCCGCCATTACGTAGATTGGCTGTCGTAACGTTGTACAATGAACGTTATTGTGATGTGGCCTAGCCTAGTTCCCGTTTTATGTTTTTGCGATAACGTATCCTCTATTTACTGGGTCTAACCGCACTTAATGTTGGCTGTCGAGTGATTGTCGAATTGTTTTGGTTACATAGTTATTAGTGTACGGGAATCGGGAATGGAGTAGGCTTAAGGGCGCTCGAAAACCGGGTATGGAATCATTTCAATTAGGTAAAAAATAAAAATAACTTGTTTATGACAAGCTTTTATTGACTAGGTTTTAGAGGAACATACATTTTAGTTATAGTACATACGATAAAATTAGGATCTCAGAGCTCTAAAACTCAGTCATGTGTAGAAATTGCTCTCGACGGACATATCAGTAACCTACATACAATGTACATAAATAATATTATCTCAAGAAAAACTTACACAAGTTCACTAAAACGAATAGAACAAGACACTAGATATATTTTTATCCTAAAAGAAAGATATTAGGTAGTTGACATTGTAAGTATCATTACTCATTTTCGCTTCGAGAAAAATATTATGTTAAATAGATCTGTCATTCCTAGTGTCTGTCATATTTTGTATATGCTATGGGTATTTTATCTGTATTATTCTTGTTATTCTAGTCTTAATTTGCCTCTTTATGGCCATTCTTATAGTTCCAATATGAATGAGTAGTACTTAATTTAGATTTTTTAAAGTATCATCAAAGGATATTTTAATATGTAACGCTTGAGCGTAAATTCAATATGTTTTGGTTCCATTCTAGGTGTATTAATACGAGCAAAGAAACATATTGGTTTAGAAATAACATTAACCATTAGTCCGTAAAGAGCAATCGACCAGTGAAACAGTAGTCAAATGCAAGTGCCAATTTTATATTATTCTAGGCTTTATAAACAATTGACTATATAACAGTAACGATATCTTACGAAAACATTCTAAGCATTACCCCGATTGTGTAGTCCCTCTTAATTACATTTGTCTTTATATCTAAGCGCGAAATGTATATTTAAAACATGCAAATTCCAGGACCAAATTGAGTTCTAACCCTTATCGTTGTCGCGCACGGAGTGGCATTTCCTCCCACTCAAGACCTTGGAAGTTACGATGTCTTAAAGCAGTGTTAATTCCAGCGTGGAAAAATGACAGAGCTATATGGATCGTCTAGCGCCATCACTTTCCTACACTGGAAGTAATACTGCTTTAAGACGTCGAGATTACCCAAGTGATTAATATAAATTACGCCTAGAATATCATATGTCAGAGATATTAACGTCATCTGCTTAATTTGTTGAGGCTCGTAAAAGTATAGGCGGCATCTTGGGACTAAGTTCCGTTATGAATTTTAAATGCGTAGTTTGAGTAAACTATATGTTATCTTCCTACTTGACGAAACTATGGACAGGGTATAATCATTAAAATGGATAGTTTAACTGGATTTCGCTTTACGGTTTCGTCTGTAGGTAAGTATATCATGTCATGGAGAGTTTGCCGCATCGCGCTAAATTTCTATCCCTTATTTCACGCTTTATAAGCTTTGCCTTTCGCAAATAGTGTGTCATTCTGAAAAGTTATGTGTATCGATATTCTTTCATATTCGCATAATGAAAAGTATAAGAAAAGGAAGTCTCTTAGCGTAGTATTTAATTATCATTTTCTGATAAAAATAATCCATTTTTATTTGTTACCTACATAATATGATGTTTTTTCGTGACTTTTTAAATATTATCGTAGTAAAATACGAAATAACAGATAACATTAACTTCTTAATGTAACATAGTTATTTTTCTAAGTCCATATAAGTAACAATAACGGCCAATAATGTAGCGTAAACGCCCGTGATGCGGTACGTAAATAAATGATTAATCTTTAATGGGAGCCCACATTGACCGGGTAATGACCGAAATAGCCCTATCATCCCGGTTGATGAACACAATGACCATAAAATTGTATTATGCGGCCGTTGCGGGCCTTAGTGAGATAGGTCACTTGTTTTCACCACCGCTATTATGTATAATTGCCTTTTACAGAAATAATGAGCTTTTTATTGTGGACACAAATTATGCGATAAACGGCGAAAAGGTAATGCTGGTGACGAATTTTGGAATGTTGAGTGAAAACGTAATTTGTTTTTGTTTGCGGTTTATTAAGGATAGAATAATTAATTATTCCTTTCTTGTTTTTTTATGATGAATTAAAGATAATTATCATTTAGGTACACAATTCCATAAAAAGTTTACTCATTAGGCATTGTAATGTTTACTATACCCGGCGCGGCGACTGATGATCTCTATGACAGTTCATCTTAGTGATTGCTCGTATGATGGGTCGTGTCGATACTTCTATTTTATAGGCGGCGTGGTTTGCATTCAGCCACGTTCGCGTCAGTAAACATGTTTTTACAAATATTATAAAATGAATTTTTAACTAAAATTTTTAACGTCTATTATGTTGTTGTTGTTATTAATTTAAGTTTTTTAGCATAGATTAAGTAGGTAAGTAAAACGAAAGTTTTCCAAAACATAAAAATGCGCCTTATCATTTTCATTAAATTTTTAACCCGTTTAACATAGTGTATATTATTTTATCATGAAAATAGAAGCCCCCATTTAATTTGTCTAAAAAACTTATATTATAATAGGTAAGTAAATTAACGCGAACGGTAATTATTAATTAATTACTTATGCTGCGATCTTCTGTTCCATTCAATAGTGAATGAACTAAAGCTTAAGCATGGAAAAAATGTGAACTCGTTTCCATTATCGAAATTTGTTTATCGATACTTTCCGCACTAGTCGATAAATGCCAACGATGTAAGTTTTGTAGGACGTAAACGTAAAGTCAGATTGATATAATTTCTCGTAAATGTTAAGAATTGTTATAATTCCAACGGAATATCATTGTTAAGGCATCATCATCATCTACGTAAAAATTAATAAATGCCATTTTTAGACGCCTCCAATACGTTTCTAATTTAATGGTGACGCCATTACAAGTTTGTCTCTTGAGAATAACTGTCAGTGTCATAGGAATCATCATTCGCCGCGCCGGGTATAATTATGCTGGATAACGCGATCATTGAATACAAGAAATATAATTTGGTCCAAAATTTATTATGTTTATGTATTGCGTGTAGCGATCTGTGGTTCGAAGTTTCAGGAGCAAATGATAAAGGCCAAAGCAGGGGAGGTTGAGGGGAGGAGCATGGAGTACTTATGTAGGTTGAAATGTTATTCCTATATTAGTATAATTACAAATTGTGGAAGAATTTCCGCAATGGGAAATGCTGAAACACACCATGTTTACACACGCATGTCTCAAGAGCAACTGAACAGCGACGAAAGCACTGGTGGCTTGAGAGTCACCTGAGTGGCGACAAGGTCATGCGTGCTTACGACTTCTAGTGTCTTGTTATTCAGATTTCTATGGTTGTAATACACAATTTTTACAAAAAACGTAAAAACGATACTTGATTAAGAATTAATAATGCTTACCAAAATCTATTAGCATATGAAATGCCAAATCATTGTAACTTTTAGAGCGTGAACCAGCATTAATGTAGGTCACGTCTACTCTATCTATTAGTTAGTCAAACTCCTAGACAATAAGTAAGTTTATTCGCTACAACATGGCTCCAACATACTCAAAATGCATACGCTTGTCTAAGACATAGCAGACTTATTTATTTACATCTAACATTCCGAGCAATCAACATGCTTCAGTTCTAATAACGTTGCAGTCATTACGCGGAATGCCCAGCGATTGTCGTTAGTTCTTTAATTAAATCGCTGGAACGGCGAGGGATGGACGTTCGGTTATTGTGCATTATCCCCGGTTGATTACATCCCAAGAATTGCGAATGTTGCATTCGGATACAGGCAATGTTAGTAATGTAATTTGTGAAAACGGATGAAGATGTATGTTGCGTTGTGTTTAGATGGTGATTTGTAAGATGTTTATAAATGTTTCATCTCGGTTGATGCGGTCTGCATATGCGTAACCGATAATCAAGAATGTGGTTTGTAGAGTCTCTTTAAACTAAATGTGTAACATTTGAAGCTTTATTGATATTTTTCTTTTACATTTTAAACAAATCGATGAGAGAGATGTTTAGTTTGCTATGCTGTTAAGATAATTACATAAATAAAGTTGGAAACTAAAACGATTGAAATAATTAATTTGTAATCAGAAAAAGTAATGACTTTTACATTTTTTTTAAATGTGAGAAAATCTATAAAAATGTAGTAAAATTATAGATTGCAAGCTGTTAGGAGGATTTCTAGCTTAAGCTAGAATGAGATTAACCAACAAAAGCTCAGGATTGCATCGAAAATCGAGACGAACAACATAATCTTGTGAGGAAATGGAAATTCCGGAACTTTCTTGTACACACACGGCTATAAATATGGTATCGGATCTATAAAAATATTTTCCCGTTATATATATCATTTATTGCGATGTAAAACAGGGAACATAGTAATTATGCGAAGTTCGTGAAGCAACCCAAACAATATTGTCTGACAAGCTGACATCTGTAGTTGAGCATCGTCACTCCCTTACAAGGTTGCCTGACAGCGCAATAAAGTCTACGTGACAATTGCGTACCTTAGCATACATTGCTCCATTTGTTCCAGCAACAATGTGAATTGCTATATTATCAAACAGGCATTGGATAGCGAATGAGAGTGCTATAGAACGTAAACGATTTCTAGATAGATGCAATCGAATTTCGTAAGTCGGTCACGCTCAAGCTCGTTCACACGAAACGAGCGACTCATTCCAAGAATATCTTTTCAGCTTATTCAAAACTTGACACTTCGTAGCTCTAGAATCCATATAAAACGTTTCTATTGAGAGAACTGATACGGATAAAAGATTTGATTTCAATTTTGAGTAAAAGTTTTGTTTTTAGTTTAAATTTAGTTCTTTACCTTCTTACTAAGAACCTTTCCAAAGATGGAAGAGGTCATATTATAATAGAAAAGAAAACTTAGATGTGTAGTAGCATCATATTATTAATAGATGCATTAATGCATTATGGTCTTGTTCATAAAACGAACTATCATGACATACAATATTATGTGACACAAAATTTTATAAACTTTTTGAAACTGAAATTAATATTTTTTTTATTTAGTTTTAAGTGAATATAGCTATAATGTAATGTTAAATACACACTAATTAAATATAAATTAAAGCTTAGCACTTCAACAGTTCCATGGAATACATTGTAATGTTAGTTTTGCGAACGTGGGAATTGGAGTTCCAGTAATATGGTTGGAAATACGAGTTATTGTTATTAGTAGATGTTTCGTACTTAGAAAAAACCCTTAAAATTGTCGTAATGTCGTCGTCACAGAACATATAAAAGAGGTTAGAATGGCAATAATTCGCCGTTCCTATAAGAACCGGTGTCGCCTGTGGGTGTCGCCAAGTCCGCGCAAGTCCGCTTACGCACATATTTGCAATTTCAAATCTAGCCAATCATAGCGCCGCGCGATCACGCGATTTAAAATGGAACGAATCATACGCATGATGATGATGTGAGCAGTGCTCATATCCTTGGCGCGTCTGCCCCGCCTACAATGCCTTTCTAACCTCTTTTATATGTTCTGTGGTCGTCGTCGTGTTTTATTCTTTACTAGCTTTCCAACCGCGGCTTCACACACTTGTCTTAAACCTAATAAATTATATAGGTACTAAAATCTTCCTCTTGAATCTATCTATCTATTTAAAAAGCGCATAAAAATCCGTTGCGTAATTTTAAAAATTTCAGCGTTCATAGGGATAGAGAAAGCGACTTTGTTTCATACTATTTAGTGATGATGTTTCTCTTATAATGATTATCTCTTTATATAAAAATGAATCCCTATTTACCTTGGTCACAGCATCACGCATGAACGGCTGGACCGATTTCGATAATTCTATCGTATTCTTTAAAGTGCGAGGATGGTTCTTATGTGACAAAACGTCAACATGTACGACGGGCGAAGCCGGTGTGGACCGCTAGTTTTAAATACAAATTGCAATAGATTTTACGGAAACTATTTTAATATTCAATATAACTTGCAAGTTGTCTCTTCGAAATTAGTGAATTCACAACAACACTTCTGTTTTCAACAACATGGCGACAGCAAACACTACTAATGTGTTTTGTTTTTGTTTATCTAATTTCTGTGTGAGGATTTCTTGTTTTACAATATAATTAAAATTTAAAATATTTTATGACTAAATTACAATAATTATTTGCTTGTGGCTAAATATCATAGATTTAGATTATATAATTTGTATAACATTCGTTCAAACTCATACTAGAACCTTTGTAGTTTTAAGTTATTGTATAACATTTATTCTATTTTTGAAGTAGGTACCATATAATAATAATAAACATAAAAATAATAATTATTATGATATAACGAAAAATAACTTCGTTTAAAAGATATATTCAGCGAAACGTGAACCTTCCAACTCAAGTACCTATTTTCCCAGAATCGTATTTAACACGGTAGCCTTTACCTTATAGTTTCTAGGTCAGTCGAATTGTAAAGGTCCATTTACATCAAACGAGCGAATGCTCATTCTAACCCCACTATGTCAAATTCTTTTGTTGTAAACAGGCGTAGAGCATTCTTTCGTTGTTTGTGCGTTCGAAAAGATTCTATGCAATGTTCTAATACTGAACTACACTGAGTTCGAGTTTTCGTTTACACTAAAAGATCACGAAATATTGCTCTTGCTCGATTTTCGTTCACACTAAAAGATCACGAAATATTGCTCTTGCTCGAGTTTTCGTTTACACTAAAAGATCACGAAATAATGCTCTTGCTCGAGTTTTCGTTTACACTAAAAGATCACGAAATATTGCTCTTGCTCGAGTTTTCGTTTACACTAAAAGATCACGAAATAATGCTCTTGCTCAAGTTTTCGTTTACACTAAAAGATCACGAAAGAATGTTTTTGCTCTAGCTCTAGCTCTATGTTCGTTTGATGTAAATGCACCGCAAGGAAACAGTCCCTTCCTGAAGTGACTTGCAACACTGAGTGTGTTGAATGAAAACATCTATAGAGCTCTACGGGAAATGCGACAATTTAGAGATGTGCCATTTGTAAATTGTTACCATTTTTAACACGATTTTATTAGCTTCACCTGTATCTATCCGACTAATTTAGACTGGATTTTGACCCTTTTTAAATAGACAGATTTTATTAAAATTTTGTACACTGATCAAGGATCGGCGTTAATAAAATTTCATGAGTTTATTATGTGAAAGCATGTTGTTTAGTGTTTAAAACATATTTTTTTATTGTTTTCGTGTGATTAAAATGAGGTAATATTATAAATGAAACAAATTATTTTGGAACGATAGAAATGTTACTACTAAACGTTCAAAATGCAACTCCATTGTATAAATACGGATAAAAAAATATTATTATATATACCTATAAAAATTTTATGAGTGATTAAAGTTGTTCAAAAGTAAGTAAGTTAAAAGTCTTGTTTTCTAGAAAACAGGAAGGTGTTTTATTATTATTGACAGGAAGTTTTTCAAGCACGATATAATAAGTATCTCATAAATAATTTACGATGTTTGCAAAAAAAAAATTGTTCTTTTTACCAAAGATGGAAAATAATCACGCGGAAAACAAGTTTGCGAGCAATTTAAATACTTATTAGTTGATTTGAAACTTCGGGTTTTCATCGTAATTTTCCTTTACTTTGTACAAATATTTTTGCTGTGAATTTTTGTTAGCAAGTTGTAATTGGAATACAAATATTTTTGAAGGAGACAAGAATTGTTTCTATTTGTAACCAGAATTTTTATATTTTTTTGAATAGCCCAATAATATATTAATTTATAAAAGAAGGTACGTATTGCAATTACGTTTTTTTATTATTTAAAAAAATATTTTAATGAGAAATTAACAGTTTAAATTTATAAAAGTGTAAAAGTGTGTGGCATCTAGTGCGTGTTATGAAGTTATTTCTTTTGAGAAAACAATTTCAGAATCTGGAATATTTACAAAGAAATATCGGTGGTATTACTCCAATAATATATTATAACAAAGAAAAAGTGATAACTTCTTAAATCTAGGGGCGGATTATCCAAGCCGAGGATACAGTTGAAAAATGACCACGATTTTGTAACAAAAGCCTGTATATAATTTCATATGAAGTTAGAAGAACATATAAGCCTACTATTAATGTATCCAGTTTACTAGACCTCTCTTTGCTTCATAACTTACTAGCTGTCCACCCGCGGCTTCGCCCGCGTTCTCAAAGAAATACCCGCATAGTTCCCGATAAAACCGGGATTTCCGGGATAAAACCTATCCTTTGTGTTAATCCAAGTTACCCTCTATATGTGTGCTAAATTTCATTGTAATCTGTTCAGTAGTGTTTGCGTGAAAGAGTAACAAACACACACACATCCTCACAAACTATCGCATTTATAATATTAGTAGTATTATGTATATTAGTATTCATTATAACTTATTCAGTTTGTAGGTCTTTTTAATTGGTCAGGACTATATAATTTTGTAAAGGCTCTTGATCGTGACAAAATGATGAAGTACGCTTATGGGTAGCTTATAATTAACGTTTTATTGAGTTCAAGGGAACCATTAAGATTTTTTGAAAAAACTTATTCCATCTCATTTCGTGAAATATTTAAAAATTATCCTTAACATAAGTGTCTGTACATTTAGAATTAAGATGTTGTTCACATAAAAATGGTTATTTACAGAAATAGGTGGTTACATCAACATGGTATCAAGATTAAAAAAACGGGCGACGAAAAAGTTTGAAATGTATTACTTGTTTCACATATGAGTTTATTGTAATACTCAATACTTCAATACTATACTGTTAGACGTAACTTTTGATTTAATATTTTTGTGGATGAATAGTTGTCAATGTAGTTGTCATTATTTCATGTCTGAACATATATATCTGTCGAATACTATAAAAAGTCGCTTTCCTTTGACTCGTGGCGCATTCGTACGAATCGTGCCTAGGGGCTCGGACGTTGTTTATACGACGTTCGACCCAACTACCTTCACTTTGCTAATAGTCGTTGACTAGCTGCGATTTGTTAATCAATTAGGTAGCTGTGTAGAATCGCAGTACATTCTTATTACATTTCAAACTAATTTTTAACCCGGCTTCGCGTGTAATTTCTTATAATACAATCATTTATTTACTCGTAAATAATAACAAAATATGCAATGTCTATACACAGGATTGCATGTTATTACCAATGATATTATATATACAAACAAGAGGTAGACAATAAGCAATAATCACAGCCAAATTATATCGGATACGTTGACACAATAGCAATCATACATGTCGTTAGTTACTATGTCGCATTAATAACTAGCGGTTATGACGTCACATGGCGCTGAAAATATCCGCCGTTATACTTACCGAATATTCTAGCTCTATGTAATGATTGTATAATTAATGCGTTGTTTATTTTGCGGAATAATGGAGTGGTATGGTTAATGTTAAATTGGTGAGAAAATAAGGAATTGTTACGTTTATATTATAGCTGTGTCCTGTGGTTTTACCCGCATTGCTCTGCTCCTATTGGTCTTAGTGTGATGATATGTAGCCTTTAAGCCTTCTTCAATAAATGGACTATCTAGCAGTGTAATAATTTTTCAAATCGGACCTGTTGTTCCTGAGATAAACACGTTCAAGCGAACGTTCAGCTTTATAAAATGAGTAATTTACTTAACTTTATTTTTTTTTGTTATTTAATATAAAATTCATTGTTTATCGGAAGTTTCCATTTTATGTTTATGTATACCAAGACTCATAATATGAAGTCTTATACGTATACTATATTCATTTAAAAATCTAGAGAGTATTGAAATATAGGAAGGAGCATGCCTACGGCACTTAAAATATCACAATAAAACAATATTCAAAATAGTCAAGATAAGTAAATTAATTAATAATATCCCAAAGTCTCTCTGATTTCATTTGAACGAGTTATTTGTGATAAATTTTATCTCGATTCATTTTAAAATTCAATTTCGATTTCAATCTTATTTGTTTAAATTAACTTGGTTTAATACTTTATTAATTCCATATTGATAATATTTTATATCAAGAAAGTCGGACTATTTTTTGAGTTGCATTTCATAGGGCAACCGCATATTATAATGTACTAGCTTTCCGCCCGCGGCTTCGCCCGCGTTTTATAAGAAAAAACCGCATAGTTCCCGTTCCCGTGAGATTTCGCGAATAAAACCTATATGTGTTATTAGTTACCCTCTATATGTGTGCTAAATTTTATTGTAATCGGTTTAGCAGTATTTGCATGAAAGAGTAATAAACATACATACACATACTCACAAACTTTTGCAATTAGAATATAAGTAGGATAGGTTAGGATAGGATAGGATTAAAGAATCACTGAGAAAAATGAAACATACCTAAACCACACATCATATAAATCTAATACTGTACCTAAAGCCTATACTCTATACCTACCTAGCCACTTTTCCGTATTTCCTATACCTAATCATGTTTTCTATCTAGAATACTTATGTATTTTGTTGTAGTGAAACATAACTTTATCTTGGTCTCACCAGATTCAAGAACTTGGTCGGAAATTTTACGCCGCGTCTAGTTCTCTACGACGTCTGCGTAACTTCTTACCCATACCGACAAAAATTATGCTAGCACAGTCCCTACTCCTTCCCATTATTGATTACGCTGATGCATGCTTTCCTGACTTAACAGTTGAGCAACTAGACAAACTTGAGCGACTTCAGAATTTCGGTATTCGGTTCGTATTTGGTCTCCGTAAATACGACCACGTCTCCTCTTTCCGCAAGAAACTCAAGTGGCTCCCAATTCGTCTTCGCCGGAATGTGCATTATTTGCTTCTCCTGTATCGTATCCTTTTTGACCCTAAGACCCCCTCCTATCTCAAAACGAAATTTAACTTCCTGCATTGTGAAAGCTATTCTCTACGTTCGGTCGATAGGCTTGTTCTGTCTACTCCTTTTCATCGCACACATTACTTTGGTAATTCCTTTACAGTCACTGCCATAAACCTATGGAATGAACTGCCGATAAACATCAGACAAGCCCAATCCCTAACTTGTTTTAAAAATCTCGTCCGAAATCATTATTTAAATCTGGCTTTTGACTCGGTATAGCATATTTAGCTCATTATATGTATTTATAATATGTATATTATTTCTTTAATGACTCCTTGTCCTTTGTCTTTTATTATTTTATATGTATATGTATTTATATGTATGTAAATGTATAT